>QRDG01000302.1:1087165-1182901 GCA_012064385.1 Puccinellia tenuiflora | reverse complement strand
AATATGTGAGTCTTTTTTGTTTTTGGTATTTAAGTGGTTTTTTATTTTCAAATCTGAAGCATTAAATATTTTTTGTTACCTGCCCCTTTTGGTTTTGATTTTCTAGTCCTTTTAGGCTTCTTTGGCAAGTTGAAGACTAGGTGCAAGTTTTCACATTTCTTCCTTGTGTGGTCGTCACCACCACAGTGGCTGCACTTGTAGAACTTTTTCTTTTTTATCTTCTCTTTGATTGTTTCCATTCTTGGTCTCCCTTTTGTGTTTGCAACGTCAGGGTCAAGAATTTCAATTGTTGAGCTTGCTCCCTCCTGTAGTGATGCATTAAACAAGTTTGAAATTGTCCTTGTTGAAGCAGGCTGATCAGGTGCGTGCGTCTCAGCTGTCCCCTCAGTCACTCTGTCCATAGCTTCCATATGATCCTCTATCCTCTCTACTTCTTGCAACAAGTACTGACACTTTTCCTTGCTTTTTGATCCCTTGGATGCGGTTTTAACCAATCTCCTTGATAGTAAGTTATACCTCAGACAATCATTGTCTATTTCTTTTGCAGGAGGTTTGTTGTAGTTCAGTTTCTTTGATTTTTTCTCCACCTTTCAATAATGTACTTCTCTGGAATCTTGTCCACCTCAAGGTGCAGCATCACCTTCAAAATGTGTGAGCACAATATGCCATCCTTTTCAAACTTGCAGCAAATACAGGTATATTCTTCCTCCTCCAAATTCACTTGAACTATGTAGTTCCTTTGTCTGTGCTCCTTAATATGATAGTTGCTTGCCTGAAACAGCACATAAACATGTCCTTTGATTTGTTCACGAAGATGCAACCTTATGACATCAGTGAGACAGTACTGGAATTTCCGAAATATTGCTAGGTTGTACAGATCATGAGCTTGTCTCTCTATGTAGTATTTAGTCGCAAACTTTGTGGGGGGTACTGTCTTGTGTGCCACATTGTGGTCACATTCATCCTCCGCTGCATGGATTGTATCCAGGATGCGTTGATACTCTCGTAGGAAGCTACTCATGCTGAATTTTGCACCAACTCCCTTCTTGAATAATGCATTTGTCCCCTCACTTCTAGCTGTTGTTTGTATGAACGGGAAGAACTTCGTCTTGAAGTACACTGGAACATATCTCTTTCTTGATTTCCACATATCTCCGAAGAATTTAACATTCCCAACATTGTGTTCTTCAATCATAGCTTTCCATAGTGTTTCAAACTCAAGTTCTGTCAATGAGTTGTCTATTATATCTTGCATTTCTTCGTACAATCCCTCATGCGCTGCGAATGTTGTTCCATTTTTGTCGTCACATTTTTTCTTCACATGAAACAAGCATGTTCTGTGTGTCGCCCAAGGAAAAATAGCTTTGATTGCATTCTCCATTGCCTTGTCTTGATCTGTTATTATTGATTCTGGATGTTTGCCTCCCATAGCTGTTTCGAACTGCTTGAATAGCCATTCGAAAGTTTTTGCTGTTTCATTCACAATGAATGCACATGCAAATAGATATGTTTTTGCATGTGGTGATATCCCAACAAAAGGAGCAAATGGCAAATTGTACTTGTTTGTCAGGAATGTTGTGTCAAAAGATATGCAATCACCATACAGATCATAGTATTGCCTTGATCTTGCATCAGACCAGAATACACTTCTAACCTTATTATGCTCATCTAGTTCCATAGAGTAGTAAAACCCTGGGTTTTCAACTTGTTTCTTGTTAAACCAGTCTTGAACTTCCATAAGATCACTGTGTTTGAGCTCTCTGTTCACACTTGTACCATAGTTGCAAACTTTTCTTTTGTTGTATGGTAGCTGTTCCATACCCCCTCTTAGGTGTGCTAGCACTGATACTATGTTTCTTGTAGGGATGTTGCACTGTTTCATTGTTTTGATAATTGATTTCTCTTCCTTTGTCATGTACACATGCGACCTGAATGTACAGCCAGGATATAAAGGATGATTGTGATCGAGCATGAGGTTTGTAATTTTCCACACCCCATTTCTCTCAGCTATGACCATCTCTACTTTGCAATCAGTCCTGACAAATATTGTGGTCTTCCTCTGACCTACCACTTCATCATTTTCAGTCTCTGAGTTTTGTCCATACTTATTGCATTTGATTGTCGCCCTTGTAACTTCGTTATTTCTTTTCTTGCTTGTAGTGCGGTAAACTGATGCAACAGTAATTGAGAAACCAGCTGCAAAAGAATACATGTTCAAGAATTGTTGAGCTTCTTCTCTTGATTTAAATTCCATACCCTTCTCTGGTTTCATCTCAGCACTTACTCCTGAGGTCTCTTGTTTTGCTGAACACTTCTCATTTTCTAAGAAAATTTCAATGTCTTCTTCCATTATCTCAGGTCTTTCACTGTTTTGTTTTGCAGCAAGCGACTCATCTGTTGAGTCAGTTGGTTTGTCAAGACCATTCTTGTTGACATGGCCATCTTGATTCCAGGTATGGTCGAAGTCGCGGCCATCTTCTTGATCTACTCCGCTGTTACTAGTATTAACCTGGAAACAAAAAAGTAGCATTGTATTGTTAGTTTTATTTATTTTTTGTAGGCATATTTTTGGCAATTAGTTTCTTGCAAAGTTTTTGTTTAATCTAAGAACTAACCTCATCAAGTTCAATATCTTCAAATATTTTTGTGCTCTAGGGGTCATCCTCATCACCTTTGTTGCGCAGTGTTGTATTCCTGATTGTAGATATATATTGTTTTTGTTAGTTCTTGTTCATTTTTGTCGTAGTATATATATAAGAGATGCATATATATACCTGATTGTTGTTTTCTCATGCCCTGTGCATGGTGCACTTGCAAATGCATGTTCTTGGCTCACAGATACACCTCCCTGCACAAATGAAAGATAGCAAGGTTAGTCACACTTACATAAAGGGTAGTACATCTTTTCTATTCAGTTATATGGCTCAGTGTTTTTACCTTCAGTAGGTGTGGGCTATCAGATAAGCTACTTATCTCAAGTGTCCCACTGAGCAGTTCCATAAATGAAAAATTCTCGTGGAAAACATGTTGGTAATTGATCCCTGTATATTGTGTGTTGTTGCTAAGCACCAGCAGAAAAATATAACAGACATGATGATGATGTTCTACATGGATAACAGATGTCGTGTTAGCATAGGCATGCATGTTCTTTTTTAGGTTGAGTTTATGCTGTCAGGAGGTCAATTAACACAGCAAGCTTTTTCTGATAGTGTTTCAGTTCCCACTCCTCTGTCAGTAGCTACCATAACCTGACTGTTTTTCTAAACTTCCAATAAGTTGTATGATTGCTTCATTTTTCCCAATTTTCCTAAGTGGTTTAGTGTTGTTGTCCCGTTAGTGTTCAGTGGTCCAGTGTTATTGGTGGAGCTTTTTTGTGTTGCTTACATGTGAATTTATTATCAGCATGATTTCGAGAATCCATATTTCATGCTAAAGTTTCAGTTATTTGTGCAGGTCACAGTGGAGTGTTGCATGAACTGGGTGCTGGACAAGGTCTACGATAGAGGATGCCAATGACAACTCTGTGGTTTTATCATCTGTGGCAAGTCTTTTTCCGATGGGGTACATCTAACTATAGTTGAATCAAGTTCAGCAGCAGTAGTTCCAGTGCTTGATTTAGAAGATTTTCGGAATTTACCTGAGAATCCAGAAGTTCTTCGGCTCCAGGTAACCCATTCCCTGTCGCTGATCCATCCATCTCTTGTTTGTGCTGATCTACTGAGATTTCTGGGATCTAATTTGATCCCCCCCCCCCCTCCTCCTTTTTTTGTTGTGGCTTTTTTTGGTGCTTGATCCTCCGGGGCTAGATCGCCATGGATAGGAGCTGCTGGTATCCTGCGGGGGGAGAAGGGGCAGGGTGGAGTTGGTAGAGGGGTCCTACGTACCCCTTTCTTGCTGGAGAAGAGAGACGCCCGAAGCCTGCAGTTTTTAGCTGGGTTTTCTGGGCCAGCTAGTTATTTTGTTCTGGGCTGAAGAATGAGAAACTCAAGAAGGCACCGGGACTCAATAGGCTGAGGTGAATCAAAAAGGAGCCCAACGTAAAAATGTGTCAGTTTTGAAAGACCGAAACAGACACCTTTTTCTGTTTTCTTTTTTGAGTAATCACTTATCAGTTTTCCTATTGGGCCAGAAAAATGTGTCTAATTCTGAAATGAAAAACAGATAGCTGTTGAATAGACAGTCCCTTATTTTATCTCTTGTATATATTCGGATCAGCGGTCTCACTACACTCAACAACCACCATGCATCCACTTAACCACTTTAGCACCATGCCTGCTCACCCTGGTCGGCGAGGCGGAAGCAAGCCATCACCTTGAGGCCTTCCGCGCTTAAATGTCTATGATTCCAGTGTCATGTGTATATCGGGAGGCGCCGCCGTTGCGTCGGCTCGTCGTCAACCTCCCCCGTGACGACGTCGCCGTACTTTTGGGTCGAAGTCCGAATGTGCTCAGAATTTATCGATTCCTATCTAACACTGTACAGCCAGCGTACAAGTAATGCAAAACTCTGTTCAACGTACGCCACTGGAAGCAGCACAAGGCATGCCATTGCCATGCATGTAACAGAACACAAGATCGTCTGGACTGGACGGAACAAGAAAGAGAGAGAGGGAGATCGAGTACTGGGTCGGCGGCGCGCGCGAGCTGTGGTGACATGCATGCAAGAACCTAATTACGTGCTAGCGCGCGCGGTGTTGCGGTCGTCGGGAGCAGCGAGCGAGGCCATGGCGAGCTCGAACTGCTGGAGCGAGAGCTTGGTGGAGGAGAGAGAGAACAGGTCCCTGGCGCCCTCCATCCCCCTGTGGCCGCCGACGCTGCTGGAGCCGTCTAGCCCGATGTGGGCCACGTGCTGCACGTCCGTCGGGAACCCGATCTGGATGTCCATGCCGTCCTCCTCCTCCTCGTCGCCGTCCTTGTATATCTCGAAGATGTGGGACAGGCTCCTGAAGCTCTTGATGAGCTTCCTGATCCCGGCCAGCAGGAAGACGTCGCGCCTTGCCGCCTGCTCCTGATCTTCCGCAGACGACGACTCCTTCCCCGCCGCCGTGTCCTTCCCGGCGTCCGCCGCCTCCTCGCGGTCTCTCGGCGCAACTGCATGCACGCGTCAGAGAAGACAGAATTTATCACGTCGATCCGTTGCGCGCGCGCGGAGAAGAAAACTAAGGAGAATTTACCTGGAGCTGCTGGAGCGTTCTCGACATGGCTCGTCGCAGCAGCGTCGACGTGCGTGCTGATCGATGTCATCCTTGGTTGATTGGCTGTCGATCGAAGAGTGGAGGCGAGTGTATCAAGGGCGAGAGTGCGGTGAGTGGCTCAGTTTGGTGGCTGGTCCTCCTATGTATAGGGAGAAGTGTGGAGTGCAAGGGAAGACAGTCGAAGAATGGAGGTGGTTATGGTGGTTATGTGGATGTAAAGGTGGAGTAGTTGCATCACGTATGAGTTCAAGTTGGTTATAGTGCCTCACAGGGGAGGGGAGGTAGAGTGGAGCTAGAGGTTTTGCCTTCTGCGCAAGCGTACTCGAACTGTGTCGATCGATCGACTACAGGTTGATTTGAATGGCACCTGCCACCAGGTGTCGAGTGAGGACGGCACATACATCTATTTAGTTGACTGCTTTTTAGAGACTTAGAGAATGATGCAAGGTTTTCTTCTAGAAGTAAATTGCATTGGCTATTCAATTGATGCACTAACCAACTCAAACAAAATTCCGAATGTTAGGACCTCTTTTATTCAAAAAATCTGTATAAGAATTTTGGAGGATTCAATTTCTTAGGATTTTTCCTTTGGTGATTGTTTGATTTGTAGGATTGAATCCCATAGAATTTTTTCTTAAGGAATTCTTTACACTACATTTCATAGGATTTTTTTACATCCACTCAACTGTTTAGGAGTTTTTTTTAGAAATTTGGCATCGTTGTAATCAACTGAAACACCATGTGCGATCACTCGCGTTGCTGCCGATATCTTCTTAAAAGCACTAAACCCAATCTGGATGTGTTCATTCCTCCGACATGTGAAGTATCGCACATTTGTCTCGTAGAGATTAGTAATGCACACAAAGAGATCCCTCCTCGTCCTCTAGTAATACCGCAAGAGATGATAAGGCTATGTGCATCTCTCTACAAAATAATCATTCAGCAACATGTCATGACCGGGGGCTCTGTTCTGGGGTATGCACAACCTACCATTCTGATAAACAAGACACTTTCTCTTCTTCTCGCCCTCGATCTCCCTCGTGACAAGCACCAACTAAACCTCCTCCAACGTCAAACAATTCTTCATTAGAATCATCCGAAGACGATGAATCATCCAAGAAAGTCCACATTCAGTGAAACAATCTATATAATTTGCAATTAATATTACTAAAATCCACAAATCAGTTGTGAATGTACCTTTCAAGTATTTTATTGAACATCATATGGGCGTGGAGTTCCTCGCCGGACGAATCATAGAGCTGAGGTTGGCATCGAGCTCGGGGAGGAGGAGGAGAATGAGTGACGGAGGCAACGAGCTCGAAATAGCAGTCAATCATTCCAGTCGGTGGCAACGAGTGACGAATAGGCGAAGGACGAGCTCGCGACCCGAACTCAAAGGAGGTACACACGACTCGAGGCGGGACCAGAGGAGTGGGGTGGACTGTCGCGCCGCTCAAGAACGTCTAGTCGTGCCCATCCGGAGGCCGTCAGGGTCCCACTCCGAGCTCAAAGAAACGTCTATGCGAGACGGGCAGCAGGGACCCTCTCGGCGGCACGATGGCGATGTGGGTTGCCGAAATCGAGCTCGGTACGCGACTGTGGGAGGTTTAAGAACTGAAATTCCCCTCGCACCAACTTTTCGTGGTTTTGTGTATGCACAAATAATCGACCCTATATAAAGCGGGATGTTTTATAATTTACCACACTTTACTTTTTCTTATTATTTGTCACATGAACACCACATGTTCATGACACATGGTGTGGTAAGAATAAAACTGAAAGTTTTTATCATACTAAAAAAGTTAAGGAGGACATTTTGAGGGTATAAACCCCGTTTTTAACCCCCCCCTTACTAAAAAAACAGTATATATATTTGTAGATTGGACCGTTTTTTCCTCTCTGCTAGAGCTGCTCCTACAGTTTTCTAACCCATTTTAGAGCTGCTCTTCCCTCGGAACTCGGAAGCGAACTGAACGTAAAACCGGCTTTCAAAGAGCAGGAAAGGAGCATCTGCAGCAGGAAGCGTCCATGCAGATGCTCTCTCGCCATCGCCATCGCCATGGCCGCCGCCTCCTCCACTACCTGCCCAACTCCCCGTCTTTCTCCACCACTACCACCGCCAGCGCCCCGCCTCCGCCTCCTGTTCCCACCCCTGATGCTGCCTCCCTCATCTCCCCGCTCGGCGACCACGACCCCGGCGCGCTCGCGCCCGACGATGCCATTCTGGCGCTCTCCTACGTGGCGGATTCCGATGGTTCCGCGGCGGCGCTCGCGCTCTTCCGCCGCCTGGCGTCTCGTCCGGACGTGCGCCAGCTCATGCGCCTCTACGTCACCGCCGGGACCACCTTCGTCGCGAGGGGCAGCCTCCCCATGGCGCACGAGGCCATGCGCCGGATGGTCGCCGCCTTCGCCGAGACAGGCCGGCTCCCGGAGGCCGCGGACATGGTCTTCGAGATGCGCAGCCACGGGCTACCGTTCTGCGTCCAGACGGCGAACTGGATCCTCCGGGCTGGCTTGGACACCGGGAACTTCGTCTATGCGCGCAAGGTGTTCGACGGAATGGTGACGCGTGGTGGGGTGTGCCCCAACGCGTGTAGCTTCCGGGCGCTGGTCTTGGGATGCTGCAGAGAAGGACGGGTGGAAGAGGTGGACGGCTTGCTGACGGCAATGCGGGGGCAGGGGTTCTGCTTGGACAACGCGACATGCACGGTGGTCGTGGGCACGTTCTGCAAGAAGGGACGATTTAGGGCTGTGTCTGAGTTCTTCAGGAGGATGTCGGAGATGGGCACGCCACCCAATGTGGTGAATTACACCGCGTGATCGATGGTCTGTGTAAAAGAGGACATGTCAAGCAGGCATTCCATATACTGGAAGAGATGGTCAGAAAGGGTTGAAGCCGAATGTGTACACACACACGTCGTTGATCGATGGGCTCTGTAAGATTGGGTGGACAGAGAGGGCGTTCCGGCTTTTCTTAAAGCTCATTAAGAGTAGCTCATACAAGCCGAATGTGCATACATACACTGTGATGATTGGAGGATACTGTAAAGAGGGCAAGCTTGCTCGAGCTGAGATGCTGCTGGGAAGGATGGTTGAGCAGGGGTTGGCACCAAACACAAACACATACACTACGCTGATTAGTGGGCACTGCAAAGGAGGCAGCTTTGATCGTGCCTTTGAGCTGATGAATAGTATGACTCGTGAAGGCTTCCTGCCAAACATTTACACATACAATGCTGTCATTGATGGCCTCTGCAAGAAAGGAAAAATTCAAGAGGCCTACAAGGTGCTCCGGAGGGCCACTAGTCAAGGGCTTGAGCTTGATGAGGTGACATATACTGTACTGATAACCGAGCACTGCAAACAAGGTCACATAACATATGCTCTAGATTTGTTCAACAGGATGGTGGAAAATGGTTGTCATCCTGATATAGAAACATACACCACCATTATAGCTACATATTGCCAGCAGAGACAAATGGAAGAAAGCCAAAAGCTGTTTGACAAGTGTCTTGCGATAGAATTAGTGCCAACCACACAAACTTATACCTCGATGATTGCAGGCTATTGTAAAGTTGGCAAATCAACCTCAGCTTTGACGGTCTTTGAGAGAATGGTTCGAAATGGATGCCTCCCAGACTCTATAACTTATGGGGCTCTAATAAGTGGGCTCTGCAAGGAATCAAGGCTAGAGGAAGCACGGGCATTGTATGAGGGCATGCTTGATAAACGTTTGATGCCCTGTGAAGTAACTCCTATCACTTTAGCTTTTGAATATTGCAGAAGGGGAAAGACAAGTGTTGCTGTATCGATCTTGGATAGATTGGATAAACGGCGACAGCATCACACAATAAATGTGCTAGTTAGAAAGCTCAGTGCTGCCGGAAATGTGGATGATGCAAGTCTTTTGCTAAAACGTGTTTTGGACAGGGATTGGGCTGTTGACCATGTAACTTATACTGGCTTCATTAATTCATGCTACACCAACAATAGATACGACCTAGCTTCTGAAGTATCTGATAAGATCTCGAAAAGAATCACCAGCTTCGAAGAAAAGAATGCTGCACAGCTGCAGTTATTGCTTAATTAGGAAGACTGGAAGCGCAATCCAATAGCTTGGACTGAATTTTCTACAGTAAGTGCTCATTTTCTTCAGCGGCTGTTGTATGCTTCTCTTATATGTTACACGACTCCTTAGAAAGTTATTTCACATATTAGTTGTTGAAAATTCGGTTCTTGCATACTCACTGATCTTATAAATTTTCCAGGCCAAGGTCTACATGACCTGGTTTTCGTCAGTATATTGGGTGAGAACTGCTTGATGGCAGGAATTGTGTCTGCTGTGCATAAACATGTGAGAAGAAGGAAGGTTTGTTGTTTATGCTGGAGGAACTGCAATAGCCCACCGTCAATTGTATTTTAATTTGATTCTAGATTTAAGTTGTTTGACGCACATTCTTGTAAGATTTGCCATTCTGAAAATTTCTGTTTGTACAGGAGAACAAATCTACGTGGAGATATTCATCAAATTCATATGCCTGCTATATAAAGGTTATCTTTGGTTTTCTGTACCCTTCTTACTTCTCAAGATCTAATTTCATGTTGTGCTTATTCAACACAAGATCTTATTTCATGTATGCTTATTTCATGTAAGGCTCTGATACGCAGATGGGTTCGCAAATTTGATCCTATGCTATTCCTGTATATTGTTTCTTTGTAATGTTGTATAAATTACTTTTTTTTGCACCACACAACCAAACTCCAGCTGTCTCAATTCTCCTTCAGAAAACTCTTGTAAGAAGCAGCAAGGTTATGCAATTTATTGTCACTGTTTTGCATTCACCTTAGAGAAGGAATGTAGGCCTACGAAAAGTAATCAACAATTTTGTTCAACCTTCTGAAAATTTGGAGCTGATTGGGAACTCTTGACCAGAAAGGGGGCTATTCGCTGCAATACAAGTATTCTAACCACAAACATGATCTCTCTAGGTCTCAACCACAAGCAAAAGTGCAGAGAATAAGCAGAATGTGATTTCAGTAAGAATAACCAATAAATAAAACTTAAACTCCAAATACTTTGGATATCCAGCAGATAACTAAGACGCATCAGACTAGCTTGATGTGTCACCTTATTAAATACAAAATGTAGAGTTATTAGCTCTTAACTTTACAATTTTTTCACATGATCATGTTTTTAGTTTATTGCTTGTTCATCCTATATTACTCAAGGCAAAGTTTTTCCTAGGGTAGTTGTGTTTGTAATGCAGATATCATTCATTACCTTAATTGAACTGCAGATTTGAACGATGCACGTCATAGCTTTTCTTTTTTTGTTCTACTTTCTGCAGACCTGATTAGGCAAAGTTTTATTTAGGATAGTTGTGTTTGTAAATGCAAATATGTTTCATTTAACATAGTTGCACTGCAGATTCGATTTTTTTTTGCGTAAAAACACATTGTTGTGCAGTTCTCCATTGTTGGTCAATTTATTTATCTGTAGTTAGGGTTTTGAAAGATGCATGCTGGATTTTGGCTAAACTTTTCAAGATAATATATGCCGGGCATATCTAATAAGCAATAATAGCCATACGCGCATCAGAAAATTCTTGTGCAAATACATGTCCAAACAGATAAAATCAAATATACATAGGTTAGTAATTGTGAGCTAGATGTAGAAACACAACATTGTGTTACTGTTGGGGTGTTCCCTCTCTGTTCTCTCTTCTCTCTCTTGAGCCAATGAAGACACTACGGTACTAGCACTACAGGGAGCACACCAGTTTCAGGCAACATATGCCTTCCTTTCCTATTAGACTTTGCAGCAACGAATGCTACACTACACAGGCAACGAATGCCTACAAGCTTGGCAACCTATGCCAGCTGAAGCTACACCACAGCAACAAATGCTGGCAAACCTTAGCAACCTATGCTAGGACATTGGCTTGCAACTTGCTTGCCCTCAGCAACCTATGCTAGGACATTGGCTTGCAACTTGCTTGCCCTCGGCAACCTATGCTAGGACCTTCCAGGAGCAGCAACTAATGCTCTCCATATAGGGTGCCTCTCCTTATATAGAGGGTTCAAGGTTGGTGCTACCGCATTCTAGAGCCTTCTACTGCTTTCTAGCTATCCTATCTTACAGCCTAAGAATTACATATAAATAGTAGTCTAGAACATACTAGCACCTAGTAACTTAACTCCTAAGCAAGGATAGCTCTCACACAACCTGCAGACAGTTGCAAACATATTGCAGCATGCCTATCTACTCAAGACACAACTTGTGTGCCCTGTTCACACCACAACCAGCACACAACCTATGTGTGCAGTTTACACCATGACAAGATTACATCAGGCCAACATTTACAACACCACATACTAGGTACAATTACTTATAATAATGCTACCAATGATTCTGTAAACCCCCTTGTAATTTTTTTCCAATTCTAGAGAGCATTCCTGATAGAGAACATCTGCGAAAGGTACTTCTGAGTTCTGATACTTTCCTTTCTTTTTAACGCAGAAACAAGTGAAAATCATGTTATGTAATGATAATCTTGCAGCTCATCTGCCACCAGATAGCTCAATGGCTTCCTGGATGTGGAGTGACTCCTCACTGAATCTGAATAATTTGTGGTGTTGCTTATTCTCATACTGCTGCCGGCGGGTAAGCTCAGCTAGCTGCCACTCCTCCCATCGATCTTCTGGCGCAATATTTCCTTCAAGCATTTGCACAACTTCTGACATAGCAGGACGTTGCCCAGGGCTAATGTGCGTGCAGAGTAGTGCTACTTGGATAATTTTTACTAGCTCTTGAAAGTCATACACACAGTCTATATTGCGGTCGACGATTTCTTCCAATCGTCCTTCATGCATCAACAATTTCACCTGCATATAATCAATCGATCACATATGAGTCAACTATGTGAGCATGCAAGCTATGATGTTTAGGAAATGCAAGGAAATTTCATTGTTCATACCACAAGTCTAGACATCTCAAATTGTCATACTCATACCTAAGCACCACACTGCTGCCCATGTTAATTATTAAGGTGAGCAACACTGACTACTGAAACATCGAAATGCATTTGGTTACTCTAGTTTCATGAGCTTTCAGTAATCAGTAACATCAGGCAATATAATGTTTATTTGGGTACTTATAAACAACAGTTCGATAATGTAATGCTATCTTACTTGATCAATGAGCATGACCTCGCCAGCTCCTTCCAAGAAGTTGGGAAAATTGCACGTTCACCTGTCACAATCTCTAATAACATGACACCATATCCAAATATGTCTGTCTTCACTGATGGCCTCCCTGTCTTAAAGTACTCAGGAGCTATGTGACCCATTGTCCCACGGACCAATGTTGTCACGGTGTTTCTCCCCATGTCCATCATCTTCGCCAGCCCAAAGTCTCCTATGACTGCTTCAAAGTTCCCATCGAGTAGGACATTGGCAGCCTTGACATCACGGTGGATGATCTTGGGGTTGCAGTGCTCATGAAGATATTCCAAACCACGGGCAGCACCAAGTGCGACTCTCATTCTTGTTGGCCAATCTAATGTTGGTTCATTAAGTTCTGTATCTGGATATTGTTGAAGTTTCATTAGCAGCAGCACTGCGCAAATGACTTATATGCTACAGTATTGTCCTAAAAGAACACATACTGATTTTTTTTGGTAGTGTCCAGTATAGAACTTATAGATAATTTAAGTAATTCTTCATAATGTCTATTTTCTCACTTGTTCAACATTTACAACATGCACTCCTAGTTTCTGGCAATACACTAACTGATGCAGTACAACTGCCTGTGTTTTTTAGTTTAGTTGCCTAGGACAAGCCATGGGACTTTGTACAAATCTATTAATGAAAATGGCAAATCTTTTGCCTCGTTTAAAAAAACTGCCTGTGTCAACCCAACTGACACACCTAAACAAAGACCAATTAAACATACGTATGGATAGACTTATATAATGATGAAGAGATTATCCTTACCTCTTAAACGGGAAGCAACACTCAGGTTTCCATGAAAGGGTATACCAAGAGCCGCTCTGTTGGTGTCGTGCAGAACCCTATTAATCTTAATATGTTCTTGTGCACAGCAATGCTTATCAATTCCACTTCTCTGAGGAAAGCCATTTCGCCTTCGGGACTTTCCACTTTGAACAGTCGTTTGACTGCAACCTTGTTGCTATCTGGACCTGGAAGCTCTCCTTTGTATACTTTACCGAAACCACCCTTGCCAAGAACACTTTGCTCACTGAAATTATTGGTCGCAATCTGGAGCTCTCGCCATGAGAATCGCTTTATCTGCCCAAACTCTAGGCTGTGATCATGCTGACCTAAAAATGTTGTAAATGTTTATCATGTCTCTGTTGAAAAATGTTCATAGTCCTGTCTGGTATGCCAATTTTTTGAAGTGGAGAATTTTTTTTATCACTGAAATGTTTAATTATGGTAAATTTGATAATGTAGCGATCTTGCTGAATGAACCTGCAACATCAATGTATATTTCTGGACGGTGGCGCATTCTTTGCCACCATAGCAGAAATAGAACTACAGCAACAAGAGTGGCTG
The DNA here is from genome assembly GCA_012064385.1 of Puccinellia tenuiflora. Classification (NCBI taxonomy): domain Eukaryota; kingdom Viridiplantae; phylum Streptophyta; class Magnoliopsida; order Poales; family Poaceae; genus Puccinellia; species Puccinellia tenuiflora. Next base: position 1,169,130 of record QRDG01000302.1, on the reverse strand, counting down.
CTCCACCAATGCTTCCAATAATCACTTTGAGTGTGGACTTCCTTGATCCACCTGTTGGTATTACCAAACATTAGTTTGACAATATATGTGGTTTCTTTCTTCAAATGTACGGTTCAATATAGATTGCTATGTGGTATCTCAATCACCTGTTATAGTAGTGCCTCCAGCGCATGAAATTAAGTGCTGGCCACAATTCAAATGGTTGCCTGTATAGCTGGAAAGACTTGATTTCACTTATTATGTAAAGTAAGTGGTACACATGAAATTGTTTGTACACCATTATCTAATGTACTAATGATATACATACTTATATTGCGACACCTGAAGTAGCTGTTCTGGTATTTCACCGTTAAGACTGTTATATGCGAGATTACTGCAAAACAAAAATAGTTATCATATATCGTAAGATAATAGAGCTGTCCTTTATTTATGTGAAAAAGTAGTATAATGAATATTATTGATGATATTCAATGTTCCACAAGTTTTTGTGGATAAATCAGCACGAAAAGGCCAACTTACATATTGTTCAATGATGAAAGATTGACAAAGAGCTCGGAATGTTGCCAACCAACAAATTTTGGCTTAGATCCCTGTCCAAGATATCAGTGTTAGAGCTGTTGTTCAGCCATGATAACACCAGTCATCGGCTCACTTACAGATTTTGGAGTTCTGAAAGAAGGCCAAAAGATTCAGGTATCGAGCCATTTAAGCTATTTCTTCCAAGTTTTAGAGTCATTAAGTTCGATAGGTTCCCCCACTCTCGTGGAAGTCCTCCAGTTATGCTGTTACCATCTAATAACCTGAAAAGGTGTATGTAGTAATCAGAAAATGTCTTCCATTTTGAAAGGGAAAGTGAGATTTATGTTTGACTAGACTCTTCTTGAAATACAACATATCTACAGAGTAGATAACTGAACTTACAGCTGCTGTAAAGTTGTTAACTTTGCAATACTGGGCGACAACTCTCCACTTAACCCTGACATACTCAAAGTTCTGCAAATTTGGAAAGGAGAAACTAAGCACAGTCATGTGAACCCGGTTAAATGCTATAGTGAACTCTATTAGAAATTTAGAATAGTAAAAGTTGGAAAGAGTAGATCATGAAGAATGTGCTGCCGAAGTGAAACCCTTGTTCTATGATGAGAGGTTTTTGAGGGTTTTTATTAGAAGCTGGTATCAAGCATTATAGGAATAATTTGTTAACAGTGTTGGAGATTTCATTATGCTCAAAGGCTAGAGTGTGAATTATCTTAAAGTATTTGAGATGAATTCTTTCACTTACATTCCAATAACGTCGCCATCTTGATCGCATCTAACATTAGCAAAGTAGCAGGGGCTAGCTTGATTATCATTCCAGTCTTCCAAGACACCGCGGCTGTCAGTGAGCATCATCCTCATTTCGTGCAGTGCTATGACTGAGGAAAAAAACGTCATTTTGTTTGCTGGATTATGAGATAGGCACTAAATGCAAGAGAAAGGATCTGTCTAGCGTTTCACTTGCAATCTACTCCCTCCGTATCAAAATGTAAAATGTTTTGGACTTTTGCTTTCCATTCGTATCTAGACATGTTTTAGTGCAAGATTCATTTGAACCTTGCACTAAAACATGTGTAGATACGGATGGAAAGCAAAAGTCCAAAACATCTTATATTTTGTTATGGAGGAGGGATTAGATCGTTAACTGATCCAGAGCATACCAAAAGTAATCCAATTCACTTAAATAAAGAAAATAATCAGTATTCGATGAAAATAGAACTGAAAATCAACTAAGCAATTGATTTCTGTAGGATTACTATGGTAATTATACAGTTTTATATGAAATACATTTGGGTAATTATAATTTATAAGACAGTGAGGCAAACCCCCAGCTCATACTCTAGTCAAATAGAAACAGTCAATAGTTCGGAGTGTAACATTGCAATTAAATATGGCATATCCTTACTTAATGCTGAACATGCAGAATAATATCTGGTGTGGCAAAGATATTTAAATACATGGGCTTTACCTTGGAGGCCAGGATCTGCCAGAGATTGGAGGCACTCCAATAAAACTAATCCGAAAGCTACTAGCTTCATGCTTTCTGAAGCTATTTTCAGTTTGTTTTGTTTTTTTAGAACATAAACACTGCTCGATTTAATCTGAATCCGTGCTTGAGGGAACACAGAAGCATTCAATTTGATCTCAATTAGTGCCAGGTAGCTGCATCACTGAAAAGCAAAATGAAGTGTGTGAGAAGACTAACAGAGCGAACTGAGAAGAATGGAAAGTACAAAGCAGTAAGGCAGTAATGTTCAGCTAGAAGTCTGACAAGAACCTACAACTGAAAAACAGGAAGGAGAATTCAGTTTAAAGTAATCCTACCTGCAATGATGAAAATTGGTTTCAGTTGCAAACTATCAACTCCTTTAATTTCTCAAGTCCATAGACTGGACCCAAAATGAGACTACCGAATATAAGATGGGACACAATGGCCCCATAAAACTATTACTTTGAAATAAATGATGCTACTGTTGTAATAACGGTACCCATTTGGCCCTATAACAGTTTGTAGTGAACCCACAACAGATATATTGTATCTTATTTACATGCTGCAATACAAGGCACACAGACTTTTATTTTTTGATTTATTTTCGTTATAACCCATTGTTACAATAAATGCTATATTTGCTAGCTAATAAGCATCTTGATATGTGGGGTGAAGAGTTGAGAAAAAATAAACACAGTGTTTTCCCCTTAATATTTGGCTATAACATAGCAACCTCCCCAAGTTCACAGCCTGTTCTTAGTATACTTATTAAGAATTTCAGCATCAAGATTCACGATAGAGAGTATCTAAAATGAACTCTGACTCTTCAGTTTCCTACTAATTCTGGTTTTGTGGGTGGAAGCTTCTGAACATAATCTAGTGCTCCAGTAGTGTTTGAGAAGAAAAAAACCTCCGCAATTCATCCCTTCCCAAGTAGCCACTGCACACAAGAGAAGCAGGACCAAGAGACCAAACAACCTCAGAGAAGAACACACAACAGCCACTCTAAAGGAAGGTAAACGATCAAGTGAAGCGAAGAAGAAGCCGAGGAAGATTCATAAGTTAACCATGATGTGTAAATGGAAGGACGAGTGCCGAGCTTACCAGGAAAAGAGAGAGTGAGACAGAGAGAGGAAGAGAAGCGTGTGGTGCTCCTGGCTTCCTTTGACCTTTCTTCTTTCATGTGAGTCTGAGCTCTGAGAGAAGTGTCGGAGGTACTGGACCGGACACACATGCGAAGAAGAAGCAATGAAGTCCGTTGTCTCTCGCAGCGGACATCTCAGATCGAACGCATCTGGGCCACCTACTGACGATCCAATGGCTGAAACACACTTTCACCTTTGGGGCACCGAAAGTTTCCGTTAGAGCTTTACCCTAGTTAAGCTGCTGACTAGTAGATCTTTGAAATCCCATAGCATTTAGATCGGCCATGCTATCTTTCGGCACAAGGTTTTATAGGGAGAGAGCAAGTTGAGCATTTAGGTATCAGGATAGAGTGTCGAGCTAAAAGTACGGGAGTTAGAGCCTCAAAATTGCTTAAGGAGACTGTGCTTTCCTTCCCGTTGACTAGTATAAGCAAGGGATAATTACCCAAACACTATCTGTTCCATCATCTTTCTGCGCAACACCCTCGGCCAGGCTCCACTATCACACTTACTTAATTTGAAGCATCTCTATGTCGATGCTAGTACTTTGCAAAGGTTTTGTTTTTACAAGTTATTGGAGCAAGTATACCAGCTAATCTAGTCTATATTTTCTTGAAGAAACCAAGTGGATTTGCTGGTTTCAGCCTTCCTGCCGATGTTGCTGTAGTTTAACAGTATATTCCTTGATCTTGAAACGACAATCTGTGATAGACAAATTATAGGTCACGGTCCTCTGTCCTCTGTGTCAAATCTTCCAACTACGTGCCTTTCATGATGACCATGGCACCACAAAAGTGTGGATATGATCAGTTTGTCTATTACTGTCCTTCAATTATTTGTTGTACTGTTTGCAGGTTGCTATCCTATTAGTTACCAGAGTATAGCTGGACATGATGTTTTGGCTCATGGGTGCAGATGAATCCGTTGTGCAAAATATATTTTTAACGCATTTCAAACTATCAAAAAATTGCAAACAAAAATTTCGGATGTTCATGTAAAAAATTCCTATCCGTGCAAAAAAGTTTCGCATCGAAAAGACATTTGGTGTGACCGGTATAAAAAAGAGAAAAAATGTTACGTATAGAGGCATTTTTAAACACCGGAGATTTGGCTTTTTTACACCGGCTGCACAAAATGTCTTTTCTTCCCGATTTTTTTTGTATTCACCCGAAAATTTGGTTTGAGTTTTTCTAACATTTTAAAATTCATGTTTTGGGTAGTGGGTGTAGATACACCTATGACCCGAAGTGGATTTCCCATTCTAGAATCACTAGTTTTGTTAATTGCACGTCATTTTAGCATTAACAAGTTATATTCTCCCACTAAAATTGGTGTTAAGCCATAGTTTAGCTTTTGGCTGGTAGCAATGGGTTTAGGGTTTGAAATTTTGCGTTTTCTCCAGCATTCTATACATATTCATAAGGTTGCAAGGTTCTATACTGTGTAGTCACTGTAGTGTAAGCAAAGAGATTCTGTTGAAGGTTGACTCTTGTCCAGCATGCTAAAAGCTGTATATATATATGTCACTCTTCACTTCAGACTTTCATTTCGTGTACAGACGTATATCTGTATATCAATTGTGCAATACTACGTGTATCATTTTATCTATCAGCTGAATGTGTCTGGTTATACAATAAAGCTGCACATCTGACGGTCCAAGAAAAATAATTTACTCGGTGTGTTCTCCAACATACTGGAAGGGTACCTTAGGCGTCTTCTCCAAAATGGTCACTTAATTTCGTTTGCGAAAAAGATTCTACTATTTATTGCTCATATTGATCAAGAAAAGGACATTCTTCTACTTCAGGAAATGGAGGATAGGAAGCTATATTCACCATAATCCCTTTTAGCTCTTGGGGTCTATAACTGAACCTATTTATTCTTCAACTAGTCTAAAATTATGAATGTCAATAAGGCAAGTAAATGTCAATCAAGTGGATCACACCGTATGCTCTCTCTAGTCCAACTTATAGCTTGAAAATCCCAGGAATCCAGTATGTAACCTCTAAGGAATGTCTCCAGAACTTGAATGTCAGATAGCATTAGCAAAAAGATAGCAAGAGAATAAGCACCTATATGACATAGTTTGATGTCCCTGAATTAATTTTCGATAAAGTTTAGATGCATTCAGAAAAAAATATAGGGCAAAAACTGAAAAGGAAGATTAAATTAAGAAAAGCAGGAGTGCTTTGCAGCTAAGCTCAATTATGTGTCACTAGGGCAAACAATGACCAGCACAATCTTTAGCAAAAGTGCCAAGAAATTTTTAATAGTTTCTAGTCCAGTGAGCTAGTGCTGGGCGTATCTATTCTGTTCCCTCTACCAGTACTCTGCTGCCTCACATTGTTCCTCCAAATCCATCCTCATCCAAACCCCATTCTCCATCCAACCAAATGTTTTCACAGGTCCGGCACTGGCTGGAGTGAATATTGCTGTTAGATGTGTATAGGTCACATGTATATGTACTGGCCTTAGTGCCCACTTGAAATACAGTTGTTCATTACTCCAACATGGTATCAGAGCACAGGTTAGGCTCTCCTCCCGCACGCAGCGACTCCGTGCTCCACCGCCGCCGCCGTTGCCGTCGCTAGTCCCGGCCTGCCGCTGCTTCTCTTGCGCTACCGCTGCCGATTCTCGCCGGCCGCTGTTTGCTCTTCTTCCTCTTCTTTCTTGCTGCTGGCTGCCGTCGTCCAAATCGGCCGCCGCTATTCCCGGCCGCTCCCTGCTGCTCGTCCGGCCGCTCCCGGCCGCCGCCTGTCTCCCGGCCGCTCCCTGCTGCTCGTCCGGCCGCCGCCTGTCTCCCGGCCGCTCCCGGCTGCTCGTCCGGCCGCCGCCTGTCTCGACCACGCCGTCCGCCCGGCTGCCCGCCCGGCTACTCCCGGCCGCCTGCCTCGGCCGCTCCCCGCTAGCTGCCTGCCCCGGCCGCTGCTGCCCTTCAGCCAAGGCCACTGATGATGCCGCGGTCGAAGCTTATGATCAGCAGGTGTCAGCTTATTCAGATGCCCTCTCTGCCTATCGGGATGATTTGTCTGTTTATACTCAGTGGTGCAATGATGATGCTCGCGCTGCTACTGTCCTTACTGCCAGTGTTCTGCCTCAGTTTGCCTCTGAGTTCATGGGATTGGGCACTGCCGCTGCAATGTGGACTTTTCTTTGTCAGCGCTATCAGCCATCTGGTGATGCTCTCTACCTATCTGTGGTTCGTCAGGAGCATGCTCTTCAGCAGGGCGACTCTACTGTTGATGAGTTCTACACCCAGAGTTCTGCCATCTGGCGCCAGCTTGACTCTCTGAGGACTGTTGTTTGTGGTACTTGTCGCTGCTGCCAGACAGTGAGGTCAGATTTGGAGTTTCAGCGTGTCCATGAGTTCTTGTCTCGCCTTCGTTCTGAGTTTGAACCTCGGCGTGCACACTTACTTGCTCGTGGTCGTGTTCCTATATCAGAGATGCTTGCAGAGCTTAGAGCTGAGGAGACACGCCTTCGTTCTGCTGGTTTGCTTGCGGTCCCCACTGTACTGGCTGCTCGAGCTCCTGTGCCGTCTACACGAGCCCCTACTCCACCGCTGCTTCCCACTCCTTCAGGAGGGGTGGGCCGACCTCGCTCTCACACCTTCTGTGGCTACTGCAAGAAGCCAGGTCTGCTCGTGGTCGTGTTCCTATATCAGAGGTGCTTGCAGAGCTTAGAGCTGAGGAGACACGCCTTCGTTCTGCTGGTTTGCTTGCGGTCCCCACTGTACTGGCTGCTCGAGCTCCTGTGCCGTCTGCACGAGCCCCTACTCCACCGCTGCTTCCCACTCCTTCAGGAGGGGTGGGCCGACCTCGCTCTCACACCTTCTGTGGCTACTGCAAGAAGCCAGGTCACCCAGAGTCTGATTGTCACAAGAAGCAGCGTGACCTGAGGCGCTCCTCTACCGCGCCTCGTGCCCCTTCGTCGACCCTGTCTCTCACTGATCAGGACATTCTGCAGCTCAAGCGTCTACTGGCTTCCTCGGGCTCTTCCTCGACGGACACCGTTGCTTCGGTGACTACTACTACCACTCCACCACCGCCGTCTTCACAGTCAGGTACATCTTCGTGGGTTCTGGATTCTGGAGCTTCCTTTCACATGTCTTCTGATTCCTCTGCCCTGTCCTCTCTTCAACCTCTTCATTTTCCTGTTAGTGTTCTTACTGCCGATGGCACACCTCTTCCTGTTGCTAGTCGTGGCATCCTTTCTACTCCATCTTTTTCTGTTCCGAGTGTTTCTCATGTTCCCCGTCTTACCATGAATCTTTTTTCCGCTGCCCAACTCACTGATTCTGGTTGTCGTGTCATCCTTGATGCCGACTCTTGCTCTATTCAGGATCGTCGGACCACGGCTCTGGTTGGCGCTGGCCCTCGGCGCCGTGAGACTCAGGGCCTTTGGGAGGTTGACTGGCTTCGTGTTCCTTCCGCTGCCACCACACCCGCCAGTTCTCATGCTCTTGCCGCCTCCTCTTCTGCATCCTTTCAGCAGTGGCATCATCGACTGGGTCATATATGTGGCTCTCGCTTGTCTTCGTTAGTGCGTCAAGGTGTCTTAGGCTCTGTCTCTGGAGATGTTTCTTTACATTGTGATGGTTGTAAACTTGGAAAACAGACCCAATTACCTTATCCTTTGAGTGAGTCTGTATCTGAACGTCCCTTTGACCTTGTTCACTCTGATGTATGGGGTCCTGCTCCCTTTGATTCGAAAGGGGGGCATCGCTACTATGTTCTCTTTATTGATGATTACTCTCGTTACACTTGGCTCTATTTTCTAAAATCTCGTGGCGAGGTTCTCTCCACATATAAGCGATTTGCTACCATGGTTCACACCCAGTTTTCCACGCCCATTCGTGTTTTTCGTGCTGACTCGGCTGGTGAGTATATCTCCCAGATGTTGCGTGGTTTCCTTGCCGAGCAGGGTACTCTTGCCCAATTCTCTTGCCCTGGCGCCCATGCTCAGAATGGTGTCGCTGAGCGTAAGCATCGCCATCTCCTTGAGACGGCTCGTGTGATGATGATCGCCGCCTCTCTTCCACCTCACTTTTGGGCTGAGGCCATCTCTGCATCCACCTATCTCATCAACATTCAGCCGTCGGCTGCTTTGCAGGGTGGCATACCTATGGAGCGTCTCTCTGGTCGTTCTCCTGACTATTTAGCTCTTCGTTCGTTTGGGTGCGTGTGCTATGTTCTTCTTGCCCCGCGCGAACGCACCAAATTGACCGCTCAGTCGGTTGAATGTGTCTTCCTTGGCTATAGTGATGAGCACAAGGGTTATCGGTGTTGGGATCCTGTTGCTCGCCGGCTACGTATTTCGCGTGATGTGACTTTTGATGAGTCTCGTTCATACTACCCGCGTCCTTCCTCCTCGACCGTTTCCGTGGAGGATCTCTCTTTTCTCCTCCTTCCTGATACTTCTTCCTCTGTGCCTCGTGTTCCTCCTCCACCACCCCCTCCGATGAGTCCCACTATTCCTGACACGCCACCGACGCCACCCTCCCCACCTTCCTCCTCTCCTTCCTCGTCACCTACCTCTCCAACATCCTCTCCGGTGCATTCTCCCCTTTCCCCCTTTCCTCTCCACTACACTCGTCGTCCTCGTGCTGTGGATGATTCCTCTGCCATACCCTCTACTTCCGGAGCTCCTCCTTCCCCGTCTACACCGGTTCATAACCTCCGTGCTCGGCCTTCCTTACGACCTCCTCCTCGCTACTCTCCTTCTCAGTACGGTCTTTCTGCCGTTGCTGAGCCCACTTCCTATCGGGATGCCATGGCTCAGTCTGAGTGGCAGCTCGCGATGGCCGAGGAAATTGCTGCGCTTGAGCGCACCGGCACGTGGGATCTGGTTTCCCCTCCTCCTGGTGTTCGTCCCATCACGTGCAAGTGGGTCTATAAGATTAAGACTCGCTCCGATGGTTCCCTTGAGCGTTACAAAGCTCGCCTTGTGGCTCGTGGCTTTCAACAGGAGCAGGGACGCGACTACGATGAGACATTCGATCCTGTGGCCCACATGACCACCGTCCGCACTCTTCTCGCTATGGCCTCTGTTCGTCATTGGTCTGTGTCTCAGCTTGACGTTCAGAACGCCTTTCTCAATGGTGAGTTGCGTGAGGAGGTTTATATGCAGCCACCACCGGGGTACTCTGTTCCTGATGGTATGGTCTGTCGCCTTCGGCGCTCCCTCTATGGCCTTAAACAAGCCCCTCGCGCCTGGTTTGAGCGTTTCGCCTCTGTCGTTACTGCTGCTGGTTTCTCGCCCAGCGACCATGACCCGGCGTTGTTTGTCCACACCTCTCCTCGTGGTCGGACTCTTCTCCTTCTATATGTTGATGACATGATCATCACTGGCGACGACTCTGAGTACATTGCCTTTGTTAAGGCCCGCCTCCGCGAGCAGTTCCTGATGACTGATCTTGGTCCACTTCGCTATTTTCTAGGGATTGAGGTTTCTTCCACCTCGGATGGCTTCTTCATCTCTCAAGAAAAATATATTCAGGATCTTCTTGCTCGTGCAGCACTTGGTGATGAGCGCACTGCTTTGACTCCTATGGAGCTCAATGTTCAGCTTCGTGCTACTGATGGTGATCTCCTCAGTGATCCCACACGCTATCGCCACCTCGTTGGGAGCCTTGTCTATCTCGCTGTCACTCGTCCAGATATATCATATCCCGTCCATATTCTGAGTCAGTTTGTTTCCGCTCCCACCTCTGTCCACTATAGTCACCTCCTCCGTGTTCTACGATATCTTCGTGGCACGATCTCTCACCATCTTTTCTTTCCCCGCTCCAGCTCTCTCCAGCTTCAGGCCTACTCTGATGCTACGTGGGCTAGTGATCCTTCTGATCGCCGCTCGCTGTCTGCCTACTGTGTTTTTCTTGGAGGCTCTCTCATTGCCTGGAAGACGAAGAAACAAACTTCAGTTTCCCGCTCGAGTGCAGAGGCTGAGTTGCGAGCAATGGCTATGTTGACGGCTGAGGTGACATGGCTACGATGGTTACTAGAGGATTTTGGTGTTTCTGCTACTGCACCGACTCCTCTATTGTCTGACAGTACAGGTGCTATCAGCATTGCGCGTGACCCGGTGAAGCATGAGCTCACCAAGCACATCGGTGTGGATGCCTCCTTTGTGCGGGCTGCTGTGCAGGCTCAGACTCTCGCTCTTCACTATGTGCCCTCAGAGCTACAGTTGGCGGATTTCTTCACAAAGGCACAAACTCGAGCGCAACATGGGTTCTTTCTCTCCAAACTCAGTGTTGTTGAACCACCATGAGTTTGAGGGGGGTGTTAGATGTGTATAGGTCACATGTATATGTACTGGCCTTAGTGCCCACTTGGAATACAGTTGTTCATTACTCCAACAATTGCGACCTAATTTTCTTGCTTCCGGCATTGGCCGAGGGGTCCAATACATGATCCCAACCAAAATATTTTCCCTATCTTCAGTGAATTGCTCTCTCCTAAGTTCTGATGCACATAAATTGAACCCAATACATAATTCCACTTCTTTAGGTTTCTTGCAAGCTTCCCGGGCCAAGAGAAATGAATACATGCGTCTAACACACATACATGGTAGCAGTATACCAAGGCTACGGAAGGAGATATTTGAAGAAAAATAAAGTATGTGTTCTCAACGCTGAAAATATGACACAAGTGACGTGAGTGAGATGCTCCAGGCACATGTGCACTTCTTTAAGCCCTGCTCTCTTCCCTCTGGTTGGGCTTTTCGTCTTGGATGAACTGATATACGCCCTCTTCTTCCCTGCTGCTTGAGCCTTTTGGTAGGTGTATGCACTTCAGATGCTTTAGGAAGGTGATGTTGAGTGTAGCTGTCGGAAATTTAAAGTGAGCTAACACAAGTTCAGAGAATTTGTACGGAAGAAAAATGCATGCCATGAAGTACTTCACCAATCACCACTCGTGGAAGGATCCTTGAAGTGAGCTGTGACCAGGGAACTTCGATGCCATGTTCGTCCTGGAACCTGGACCATGTGGTGAGAGCGCAGCGGCAGGATCTGTAATGGAGAGGGAGGACACAATGCGTTTTCATGAAACAGTGGCCTTTCTTTCTAGGCAAATCGGTCTGAGTGGTACTACTAGTCAAGGATACCACAGTTTTCTCATGATGGGTCCATGCTTGTGTCTGAAACTAAGAAGAGACTGAAATTTTGAGAAGCTTCCAAGTCTAGTAGTGTTTGGCATGGATTTGCAGCATGGGTAACAATCTGATGGCGATACTCTGCATGTCCACATGTTCAAGAGCTGAAAAAATGACAGGGCAGAACCAGTAATATGCATGCAACTAGCCGTGGATACTCAGCTTCATGTGCAGATGTGCTTCTCTTCCTCTTATTCTTCTCAACTTTTTCTCTGTGATAGATACTACAGAACATGATCATAAATCAGCATGCAACATCATCCAGTGGAGCATGCGACGGTACAAGAAACATGTATGTCGAGAGCTGAAACGTGTTCACTTTGTAAAAGAGACTGTTTCTTTCTCGTCACTGATAAGAGACATACTAGTAACATATAATTCGCTAGTACAGTATATTATACAACAATGCCTGGAAAGCAGCATCGGAGAAAACTAGAATCAACAGTATCAAAGATGGATGGTTACCGATCCAAGCTCCCAAAATATGAGCAAAGCTGGGTACAGGGTCACCAATCCAAACTATGGAAAAAAAAAAGCAACAACAACATAGGACCACACCAACCAAGGGATTCAGAAACTACGAAGCTACAGAATAATATGAGGCGCTCAAGAAGGTCACGGGCTTTTCAGTACCATTGTGTTGTAGTAATTCTGCACACATGTCATGGCCTTGAACAGATCCCATTTATCCCTGCTAGAATGTCGTAGTTTTGTATCAGAATATTGTCACGAAATAAACAGTGTCCAGCAGTATGTCAACATCGGGATACTGTGATCATACAAATTTGCCTGTATCCTACTTCTGATTGCTCGTACGTATATTTATATTACAGTTCAGAGAGAAAACAATGACTTGCAGACACCTTACTGAAATAGATTTCTTTTCGGATAAAGCATCTGGTGTTAAAATAGATTCTCGTTGATGCACACGGACAAAACTTGCTAGAATAGGCAGAATGACTCTTTGATGATTCGCTGTGATTAGTTACATTAAATGTACCTCTACTTCAGCACTTCCGGTTTCAATAGTTTTTCGATGAATTTCATGTTCAAAACTATCATCTGTAAGCAGATGTTTTTCACATGTGCGTCAGTATTTCTGCAGATGTTAATAGAAGAAGTATGTGGATGTTCTTACACTTGTATAAGATTTTTTAAACTTGAAATATCAATCTAAGATATTCCAGATATGGACTACTTCCTGCACTGGATTATTCAATATGTTTGTTGTTTATGCTCTTCATCAACATCACAAAACTTAAAATGCATTAAAAAAAATCAAGGGCCTAAATGGATGTCATAGGAAGAAGCATGATACCTCCATATCGACGTCATTATCCTTAGGGGTATTACCTGCCAAAATAAAGAGACCATGGTTTCGATCGTCAATGAATATACCAGAGACATGGTGCCATAATAATAATCATGGACACATTACTGTCAAAGAATAGACAAGATTAATGCTTGTGAATATTTCTGACACTAGCAAAATGGAGAATCGACATAACCATCTCAAACACAATTCTCTCGGTATCTTTTTAGTTACTATGATCATCATACTTGCACCAATTTTCTAGGATTTGTGTAGCTCGAATAGTTATCAATTTGTTTTATAAGGCAACATTTCAGGTGCAGAAGGACCTTATCATGAGAACATCTACGAGCAACTTTTTGTTTGGGTAGAATGGCAAAGCAAAATATGGGAGGTACTCAGCTTCTTGAGATGGCGTATCGCACTTTGTTGGACAGAATGACAAGAAATCAAAGCATGATCAGTATGCTATTCTATTGCACTTGCTTGTCCAGAATAACAAGGCAAAGCAAGCATGGTGAGTAATCAGTAGGCCCTTTCATATCTAACCAAGTACTAGACTAATAAATCGACTTAAAAAATGTTATGCAATTATGGGCTGATTATACACGTCATCAGATTTTTGTAGTTTTTCCTGTTTGTGCCTACATGAGAATCCTTTATCCACCAAAGTATCCAACTACCAATCATTACAGCTGGCATTTGATATCTTACATAGACAATCTAGATGGACAGCATAATGTGCAGAATTTATGCTGCTGTTCTATCTACTGAATCAAAATTAATACCTCTACAATGATACCATAAGATATAAGTAAAGGGCAAATTAGTAGAGTCTTAGAATAAAAGAAATGATGGCTTTACCTTCAGTTAGTTCTGAGGTCCACAATGCTAGGTTGTCCTTCAGAAGCTGCATCATAACTGTGCTGTCGCTGTAGCCGTCGACACCAGCGGAATTAATCTCACTAGCAGCCTCATCAAATGCCTGTTTTGCGACTTGGCAAGCCCTGGAAAGAGACACAAACATGAAAACTCCCAAGTAAGGACAATTCTTTCATGCTGTCGAGACTTGTGCCCATTTTCCATGGTCCCCAACATGCAGAATCACGAATAATGAACATTAATATCCAGTATCTCTCTAAACTAAGGGCAGGCACAAAAAAACTTCTACAATGGCATCAAGCCGTCAGAGAATTTAACTGCTCGACTTTACATGTAAATCCGTAGGTGTTCCGTGGCGGTTATCTTTAAATTTGGAAAAGATTACATCAACCTAGCAAATAAAGTAGCTAAAAGACGTAATAGGTTCATCTGAACCTAGTCACCTCCTTGTAGGTATGCCCACTGTGTTTATTTATTTTTTAAAGGGAAGCACAAAAAACAGGGATATCCATTTTGGATTATAAAGCATCAAAACAAAGAGTGAAGATGAGTAAATAAGGGTGAATGACCTCTCATGACAGTTCATTATCTCATAAAAGAACACTGAGAAATTGAGCGCAAGACCAAGCCTGATTGGGTGAGCAGGTGAAAGCTCAGTGGAGGCGACAACCATGGCATGCTGCAGCAAACATTTATTAGTTTGCCAGAGGTGGAATGTGAGTCTTAGAACCAGAAGTCAGTTTGAGCCTGTGCACGAGTTGAATGGTTTTGCACCTGATAGGCCATGAGTGACTGGTCAGCAGCAGACTTCTTTTCAGTTTCAGTGCTAAATTCAGCCAGGTAACGGTAGTAGTCGCCTTTCCTGTAATAATTCGAATTTTGGAGTGATTCATGTACAAAGGAAAACATGCAGATATATAAGTACCATGTGAGCATGCAAATGCATAGGAGGAAATACTCTAAATGTGCTGATTGGAAAATAAACCAACATGAGAAGAGTAATACATGATTGTGAAAGAAAGAGCTGAACTTATGAACCTGTACATACATTTTATAAAAGAACACAACATTTTCACCCGTATTGGCCAAAGGAAGGCAATGAATAGCAATGATTGACAATATTTCGTTGCAAACCATCCTTAGTTCATCCTCAATTTTCTTTCTGTAGGCATTTATCATCCTGCTAGCCTGATCGCCCGCTGTCACCTTTTGCTCAAGTGAAGAAAGGATTCTCCATGATGCCCTCCTTGCACCAATTGTATTCTTAAAACCAACTGAAAATAAATGCCTCTCTTCAGCGCTCATATCCACATCCATCCTAGCAAGGTTCTTCATAAACTCCACCATATCTGCCAGGAACAACCATGAATTACGAGTTGATTCTAACTTCATGGAAACTCAATAGTTATGAAAGTTAACTGTTGGATTATTGGAGGAACAAATCAAACTCAAGAAGCAGTTCTTTTCCAACCCAACTAACTGTATGAATTACTTCAAAAGTTGTGTGTAGAACTCTACAGCTACGCCATGATCCTCAGTTAGTGCGTCTCTTTCTTTGCCGAAATAGAAACTTTGCACACACAAAATGAGACGTATCCAAAGGAGGAGCATACCTGCATAGGACCTACTAACTAGTTCCTGGGAGCTATGAGGCTCAGGTCAACAACAGTTACAAGAAAAGCGGGAGCATAATGTAGTCTACCACCATTAGAGGGAAATCAGGTAATATGGAAACCTATAATGCCTAACTCATGATTTCATCACATAGATTAGGTATATTGAGTAGGGAGGCCCAAGACGCAGCTTTGGATGCTATGTCAAGTTGTCAAGAAAATGATTTACAAGTGCAAACTAAAGAGAATCCTGCACAACATAATGTGATAATGACATACTATACTTTGTGGATAAAACTGGGAATTTAGAAGTCATGAGCATCTAACTGTGAGTCTGTGACCAAATTGCCAACAAACAATATAGCACAAAGAAAAACCACTACCTTTTGCACTGTTAAACCTACTAAAATCGGATGCTTACTTCAATCATACAAGAAAAATCACTACCTCTTGCACGGTTAAACAAGTTTTAATCGAACACTCGAAATTAGCATGTGGATCGAATGACTAAATTCACAGCTCCACTTGTCCCACATGACTAGGATGTTCAATAGATCATGTGTAGTTAGGTCATAAAGCAGACATACAGAGATCCATTATGTCTGCCAGTTCTCAGAACATAATGCATCATCCATGATCCCCAAGATCCTTCTTTTTCACATTGAACATCATAACACAGCAGGAAGCAACTCAGGGACACTCAAACTATAGATTTGGCCCCACAAATCATCAAGCACTCAGATTTGCCAAGATTAGCCCCTATATTATATTTAAAAAATAGTATTTCCTATCAATCCCGGCGGCAACACGGCCCTAAAATCACCATTTTTGTGTGATGAAATCGGTCCTGAACAATAATCAAGAAACAGCGCGTGAGATCAACTACCACACACCTGAACATTTCAAACATGGACAGCAGAAATAAACAAAATGACCGCACCGCCTAGCAGGCTACCGCTCACGAAACTAAACAAATCGAACAGGGAATCGCAGGGCAAAGGTCCTAGCTGGTACATGAACCAAGAACCCCCAAATTTCCCCTCCATGCCGCCAAGAAATCATTAACGATCAACCCGAAATGCAAGGCATCAAGAACAGACACACTGCACACAACACAAGCAAGGGGCAAGGAAACCAAGGGAGGGATCCCTCTTCACCGTACCATCGTATCTCTCCGCCTGCTCGGCCAGCTTCGCCATGCACACCGCCTTCCCCCTCTCCGCCATCTCCACCTCCTCTTCCTCCTACTACTTCTCCCCCTGAACCGGTGGTGATTCCGCTACTCTGCTCCGAGTTTGGCTTCTCCCCTCTTCTGTCTTCACAATCTTTTACCTTCCCAAAAGGGAATGGTCGCCTCTTCTACTTATGGGATCTGTTCTTGCTGACGGTGTTCCCTGTATATGTGTTGGCTTCTGGTTAAGAGGTGGTCTTCACTTGATCTGATTGTGATTTTGGTTGTGTCGGGGTGCTCAGGACAAGGCGGTCACTGAAGACAGATGGATATTTCGGCCTGGCTCTAGGAAGCTCCACTTTTTTTTTTTAATAAAAGGCCAGAAGGAAGGCCCGACGTTAAACTAATAACGTCATAAACAGCGACAAGGATACAATGGTGCTGAAACTAGCTTACAACACAACCCCGCACACATACAAGGGACAAGGCTACCAAGGATATTACAGGTGAACAACCAGGAACACCACCGTCACCGTCCGCGAAAGCAGACAGGGAGGACCGAGGAGACTACAGATGATCAAACATCACTGCCACCATCCGCACAACGCAGACAGGCTCAACACGGAAGACCGAGGAGACAACAGAGATCACCGCCACCGTCCACACAGCTGCAAACAGGATCACAAGGAAGCCCCACGGAGAAACGCCGAGGTGCAGAACCTGTTGCAAACCTGGCCAGAAGAAACCCGACGCCAAAGCAACAACACAGGGATCGCCGTCCGACACCAAACCACCTCCGGAGGGCCGCACACTGTGAGCTCCAAGACAGCGTCTTCAAGAAGATCACGACACCAAAGCGTCGCCGCCGCCCGATCAAAAGATCTTGGACTTTCATCCGGAGCATAGAAGGACGAGAAAAGCCACTACGACGCCTTCAAGAAAGGGATGGCGTCCAAGGACGTCGCCGCCGCGGCCTGAGAAGATCCCAGGCAAGGGTTTCCCCTTGGCCAAAACTCTCCACCTTCTACCTGGAGCACCGAGCGTGCAGAGACTCTCGAGCCACCGTCACAGAACGCCGCCCACCAGCCCCACGCCGCCCACACGGCTATGGGCACCGGCCAGCACCAGAGTCGTTGGCTCGCCCGCCAACCAAGCAAACTTCCACTTTCCAGGGCCGCCGCCCCAGCGTCCAAGCTCTGTGCAACACTGAACTGAAGGGAGACGGAGAGAGAGAGCTCCATCAACCAAATCGGCGACCGGCAGCCCCCATGGCCACCAGCGACACCAGATCTGGAGCGATGACCGGCGGGCTCGAAGCGGGCACGGCCCCTGCCTTCCCACGCTCGAGGCGGCCAGAGTGGCCGACCACCCAGCCGACGTCGCCCGGAACCCTCCTCGCAAAGCCTGCAGGCCGCAGAGCCGCCGCCGACCATGCCCGCCATGGCCGCGGCGCACGGCCTACCTCCTAGGCGCTCCCGCCCCCCAGGCCAGAGGAGCAGCCAAGCTGCGTCACCCGCGGCCTCCGCCGTAGGTACGCCGGACCACGGAGCCGCCACGCCGCGCCCTCCGAGCAGCGCCGCGCTCCCCCCGACCGCAACGCCCCGCGTCGCCGCCGCCGAGCGAGAGGGAGATAGGGCCCCCGCCACCGCCGGCCCCGCCCGGGCTTCGCCCGGCGACGCCCTCCGGTGGCGGCGAGGAGGAGGAGAAGGGGAGGAGGGTGACCGGGAGGGCGGCGGCTAGGATTTTACCCTGCCGCTCGCGGGAGCGGGCAGAGCGAAACGTTTTCGATTTTTCCTCTAGGAAGCTCTCCTCCATATAATACATTAAAGAATTATTGTCCCATTGTCTTTTCCCCTTTGATGTTGTTGCATAGAAGCAAAATATCACAGATTCCTCACCGGATATATTTAGGATCTTGCATTGGTGTGAGAGAATTATCTTTTCGTGTCAACTTCGCATATGCTACTCCCTCTGTCCATAATCACATAGGGTCCTTGCTTACAGGCATTTTTGGTAACCATGAATTCGATCAACAATACATGGAAATTTTGTCATGAAAATTACTATATCAATAGAAACTTTATTCGAGTGCGATTTAGCGGGATAATTTTTATAGTACATGACCTACATTTTGCTAATCAACATAATGGTTAAAGTTGAACATTAAAATACATACGCGTCATCATGTAAATATGGACGGAGGGAGTATTAATTTATCTACTCAATTTTGTGGAGTTAAAGCATTAACCTTTTATGTTTACTCTTCTTAGATCAATTCTTTTCTGGCAGGTTAACGAAACATAACAAAAGTTAGCTCAAAGAGGATTTATAATTTTGTCCTTTTCATGTTGCTCGGAATACAAAATATTTGATGTTGATTTTTCTGCGCGTTTGTGGTATAAATTATTTGCTACATCCAGGAAAAAAATTGAAACTCGTACATATATTTTTCAATTTTTGTAAACTATCAGGATCATTGTGTTTGGCAGCCGAAGACACTTTTCGCCAGTACTAATATTTTTTCCATACTTGGACAGCTGCCACTTTTGATGAGCAGGGACCATTGACACCTCTTCTCACTTCTACATTTCTTAATCCATGGAAAGGAGGTCTACTCTAGATGCCGTATACTTTCTTTCTGCTGCTGCCTTAGCTGTCCAAGATATTAGGAGTTCTTTAGTATCAACTGCAAATTGTTTAATCAATCATGGACCCATTGTTTAGAACAGACATGGTGCACGTGTTTAGCGATGGTCCACAAGTGTTGGTCCCAAGTCAGATATTTGGGTAAGAGAAACTCGTAGAAACGTAGTTCAGTGACGGGAGTGGTGTTTCTACACCCGAGCTCACATGCTACTCTTACTTTCGATGAAAATAAAAAAAAAAGTAAAACATTATAAAAAATTCTGAAAACATTTGGAGTTATACACATATGAGTTGTTCACATTCGTGCAAAATTTAGGAACGAAAAGACATTTTCTGTGTTCATTGCAAAAAAGACAAAATGAGTGGTCAAAATAGATTAAAAACACATTTTTGAAAACACTGATTTTATCTTTTTTGCATAGAGCAGTGTCAATATCTTTTCATTTCGAAATTTTGCACGAATGTGAAGAACTCATATATGTATGTCTCCAAAAAATTTCAGAATTTTTTATAATATTTTATTTTCTTTTATTTTCGTCGAAACTAACAGGAGCATGTGAGCTCGGGTGCAGCTTTGAATTTCCGTTCAGTGACCACCTAAGATCATTCACTAGTTTTTGTTATTTCTACTTTGGAACAAGATCATTCCTTTTTATTTTTCTTTGAAGCGAGCCATTTGCGTGACTCATTAATGAAGAAGAATATAATTAGCCATTTAATGCACGTAAAATCGGGTGAAAACCTTACAAAACACTAAGGGGCATACATAAGTTACCCCATACACACCACTGCGAAGATAGCATAGGTGGCATCGTCATCACTCTCTCTGTACTCTCCGAGCAAGCGACAGACGGCTACCAACACAACCCATGTGTAGAGGTCATGTGAAGCCACAAGAAGATCCAAGCCAAACACGCAGACACCCCCGACGGGACAACACATGTTCGATTCAGAT
Organism: Puccinellia tenuiflora; assembly: GCA_012064385.1. Lineage (NCBI taxonomy): Eukaryota > Viridiplantae > Streptophyta > Magnoliopsida > Poales > Poaceae > Puccinellia > Puccinellia tenuiflora. The sequence continues at coordinate 1,149,223 of QRDG01000302.1, read as the reverse complement.
GGACGAGCTATGAAGGAAACTATGCAAGATTGGCGCCACAGAAGATCGCGAAATAGACAGCCTGCCACCCGGACAACGTGCACTACAGAGGTTCACCGTATGAAGACCATCTCCTCCTCTCCTCAACAACCATCTGGCAAATAGAACCAGAGTTCTAACTTCTTCTAACGGGAAGCGAGGACCATTTTCCGAGTTTTCCATGTAGCGAAAGAGAAACCGCTCCCGTGCTACAACCTCCCTACCGGCACCCGGACATCCCTGACCTACACTATGATAATTTCCCATGTAACGAAATAGAAACCACTCCCGTGTAGGTAATAAGAATAGTTGTTTTTGTGATCAAGCGGAAACAGTACATGCCATTCAACATGATAATTTGGTAGTTTCAGTATGATAATTTGGTGTGTTGTCCGCATGCCATTCAACATGTCTTCCCCAACAAACATCTCAAATTTGTTTGCCAATTGGTTGCGAGGCGTAGCTAAGAGATAAAATTCAAATTGGAGTGGGTGTTTGTTCTTTTTTTATTTTGGGCTGTGTGGTATGTTCGCAATGATTTTGCGTTTCGCAAGCTATGCCTAATAAGAATTCCGACCCCAAGAATTCCCTAAAAAAATAAACAAAACATAAAATAAGAATTCCGACCCCAACCGTCTTCACAAGGCAGGAGTGTCATCTTTTTTAAAGGTTATTATTCACTTTGCCACGTATTGGATCAGTACGTGACCCCAACTTTCTCTAGCCGGCAAAGCGCAGGTAGGACATGAATTTTGGGTGCGACAGTTTGGAGACGGTTGGGTTCTCCTCTGCCCCTTTTCGAAGAAAAAGCATTGTTTCGAAGATATTTTGCTATGTGCATCAGAGACATGCCATTCAAAACAAAAGAAGACACAAGTAGGCCACGGAACTAGGGTCACACGCTGCTGACCTTGAGGAACTTTCCAGAAACTCGTCCAGCTCCACACCACACGAGACCAGGGCCGCCCGCCGCCTACAAGGGCACCTCCTGTGCGGCCACGTAGGGTACGTCGACGCGGCTGGCTCTACGGCGACCCGAGGGGCGGCATAGCTTGTCTGAAGATGTCGATCAACATGGCTCCGCCCCGCCGCTGTCTGAAGATGCAATTGCCCCAAACCACGACTTTTTCCAGCCGTACGTGTACGCGTGGGAGTGGGATGGTTTTGGTTCGATGATTACCAACTCCATCGTCGAGCAACACAATCCCTCCCTTTTCACTCGCCACTGTTGAGAGTCGACTCCCGTTTCGCGCGGCCGCCCTTTCCTTCTCCAGTTCCGGCGACGTCGTCGCTTGGATTGTGGATGGATTAGGAGGCTGACTTTCTTTGTATTTAGGTAGGATTAGATCTAGGTTTAGTCTTGGTTTTCTGTTGTCTGGCGACATGCCGTTTGGGGGTAGGTTGATGGATCTCTGCGACCGGATCCACCACGCCGAGAACCTCCTCTGCTTCGTTGCGCTCCGCTGGTGGCAGGCGACGGCGCAAAGGTGGTTGAGGAGCTCTCGCATCCCTCCTAATAAGGTACACATCGGAGTCTTGGAGCGGGGCTACTTTGGCCAGGTCTAGCTCTGCCTGCTGTTTCTCATCCTTGCGGTGGTGCTCCCATGGTGGGGGCGGAAGGCGGCGGAGATGGAAACTCCAGGCGACTTCCTCAATAAGGTCTGCGTTGGCCTTCCAGATTTAGATCTGGGGGCTTGTGGCTGTGTGGATGCGATGGAAGCTGCAGATCGATCTCTCTTCGTCAGCCAGCGAGGAGATGGAGATGAGGAGCGGTGGGTTGCAGCCTTGCATCCATCAACATGGTAGGGAGCTGCTGCTTCATGCGGAGTTCATCAACTGTGGCGAAGATACGCCTCGGTTATCCATGGTCAGCGAGACCACTCCGTGCTGCGCGCACTGCAGTGTGTTCAACCTCCTGGCCGGTGTGCCTATGTGGAGGCCCTCCGCAACTCCGTTACGGCGCTCAACGCCAGCCCATCGCCAAGTGGTTTCGTCCCCGGCGACGGTGCGGGTGGCCGTGATGTCGAGTGCATCGTCATTCTCGGTGGAGAGGGACCTGATTGCATTTATCACATTTTCTTTAGGATCCTGTTTGTAAAAGTGAAGGACTTTGTTGTATTTCTTTTTTCTATTGAGGCCCTCTTTGTCAAATGTAAGCCCACCGATTAATGCAGCTTCGGACCCTTCGTCTCCCTCGCGTCCCGTCACTCCGTCAGAGGTTTCCACCCGTCATCATATCACACATACATATAGGGGAGTTGTAGTTGTACTTGGCTGGTAAAACGAGAGTGAGTTGACCTAGATGGATCATGGTTTAATGTAGCGAGTGAGTCGGTGGAGAGGGACCTGATTGCATTTATCACATTTTCTTTAGCGATCACTGTGTACTTCAAAAGTTCAGATGATTTATTTGCCGTGCAACGACTCACTCGCTACATTAAATTCCCTAAAAAAAACAGAAAATAAAAAAGAATTCCGACCTACCGGATTCGAACCAGTGACCTAAGGATTTATCTGCAACGCACTACAGTCCTCCGCTCTACCAACTGAGCTAAGGTCGGAGGATGTTCATATGTCGACAAAGCCCTATAAACCTCCAGGATATGTCAGAGAGCCGCCCTCTTCACGATACATATACGAGCTAAGCCTTTTAGATATTGAAAATTTGTCGTCCGGTTCAGAACCATCTCCATCCCTGTCTGACGTAACGCATCACTGATAGGTGATACCACTCGAGGCAGAGCTGCAAAAATGCAGAAAGAAGGGGAAACCACCAAGCAATCAGCCGAACAAGGCTGGTTAACAGACTGTCTGCCACTAATAGTATTAGCAGGACCGATCTGATCCATGCAAGATTTCCTCTATGCAGGATGAAGAAACAAGAGAATTTAGCTGCAAGCTCAAGGCCTCCACTGAACTCTGAACTTCACGCGCTGGTCATGTAAATACTCCATCAGAGCGCATTTTCTTCTTACAAGACCATGTATCAGATTAAGAAATTATATACACCTTCAACGAGCAGTTTACCATGTTGATGAACCAGCTTGACACAAACCTGTAACTGCTTCAGAGACCTGGATGTTGTGAAGTAATTTAATGGGAGAAGGTCTCCGCCCGGAACAGGAGCGGCGCATGGTGATGAAGTACGGCCGACGACATCTAGCTATGTTAAGTCTTGTGGTGCAACCAGTTCGAATGTAAAGCAACTAAGAAGAAGGTAATAAACCAAATGACAACATGATTTTGATCCGGAGCGACTTATATGCAAAGCATACGAAAAGAAGGATGCTTATGGGGGAAAAGACAGAGGCATTACCAAATATTAAAACCATCATCAAGCAGTTCACCATCTTGATGAATCAGCTTGACACAAAGCCGTAACTGCTAAAGACACCTGGATATTGTGAAGTAATCTCATGGGAGAAGGTCGCAGGAACAGGAGCGAGTTCGATTTTAGAGTTTCGGTGGTGTGCTGCACCACCTCAGGATCTCTTTATATATAGGTAAAACAAAGGTTACATGAGTTACAATAAGTCTCGTATACGATACCGATTCCAACTCTAATACTCCCCCTCAATCTAAACTAGCTAGTACATACAAGGTTTAGATTGGTTCGGAATCGGTCTAACATCTGTCGTGTGGCTGGTTTTGTAAACACATCAGCCAACTGATCATCGGATGAGATAAATCTGACCTCCAAAGCACCATCAGCCACACGCTCACGCACAAAATGAAAATCAATCTCAATGTGCTTAGTACGAGCATGGAATACCGGATTTGCCGTCAGATAAGTTGCCCCTAAGTTGTCACACCACAAAATGGGTACACGTTGCCGAGCAACTCCAAGTTCTTGGAGCAGTGTTGTAACAGCCCCAGATTAGTACCCTGAAATATGGGCCAAATTTTCACTTTTGTTTGCATTGCATCATGGCATTCTTTTTAAATTGTTAAAGTTAAATAAAGCAACACCTAGAAATGAAAGCAAAGGGAGCAAAACCCTTCCTCACATTTTTTTTTCCCAACTAAATGCATGGGCCAAACCAAATGCAAAGCTCAAGTTGGCAAAATACTTAATTCTTGAACTTCCAAATTGTTTAGGAAGTTCCCAATTTGCTTCTTATCCCCAATTCTCAATTTCCAAGTTTTGTCAAATGAGAAATAAAATATGAGGTCTTAAATTGGCTTAATTCAATTTCTAATTTTGGAACCAAGGTAAACTTCCCCAAAACTTCAAAATAAACATATGGGGTGATTCATTACTATAATATGAGCCTCCATAAATATTTTCATAATTTATTGAAATGCCTAAATGCCCCAAATAAATCTATTATGGAGTTTATCAAAAATGCCCTATTTAAACCCCAAGAACAAATGTGGTGTAAAACATTTTTATTTGACCTCACCAATTTTTGTGGAGCACCTCAGGGTAAATGGAGCCTATTTGAATTTTTGCATAATTTCTGAAAATGTTTAAATGGCTCTTTTAAATAGCTTAAGCCTGCTGATTTGCTAAAATCAGAAAAAGTTCAAAGTTATGACAAGGGGGCCCTCCTGGCAGCCTCTCTCCTCCCCCTTCTCCCTCACTGTCGCTGCCCATGCCGCCGACGCCGTCCCTGGCGCCATGCCGCGCTGCTCCTGGTGGTCAAGGACCCCCACCACGACGCCCTCACTCGACCTGCTCCACCAGCCTCCCTTCCCCCCCCCCCCATTTCCGGATCGACCCTAACCCTAAATTGCGCCCGAGCTCCTGCTGCCGCCGCCGCTGTGCCGCACCAAATCGCCGCCGTCCTACGCCGCTCCTAGCTCGCCTGAGGTGTCCCTCAGGACCGCCTCGTCCTCCTCTTCCTCCCGGTGCAAGCAGTCCGTGCTGGGACGCCCTGCCGCGACGCCAAGGTCGTCGTCCCCTTCGACATGTCCGTGCGGGGGAAGCACGCGTCCGCCTCGTCTTCCTCGACTACAGCACGTCGCCGTCGTCCCCGAGCCTGAACGACCACCTCAGCACAATCCCGGTGAGCGCCCGGTTCCGTTCCCGCCGTTCCCCAGCTCTAATTCGGGCCGTAGACGACGCAATCATCCGCTCCTTTCCGCCCACCATGGACGAGCTCGCGCTTGAGCTCGAGCTGCTCCTGCACGCCCTCGTCCTGGCCACCTTCAAGTCACGTACACGCGCATCTGCTGGTCCTCCTGCACCCCACTTGCACACCCAACACCCGGCGCACTCCCCTACACCATCGGCCTCTAAAGCGCGCCAAGGAGCTAGCCGCGCTGCTGCATCTCGTCGCCGTCGTTCCTCTGCACCCGTCCCCTGAACCTGAAACTCTGTTTTTTGCTGTTAGAAATTTCAGTTAGCCACGAGCGTGTGACCGGCCGTGCCCCCGGCCTGACCGGCCACGAGGCCGGGGCCTCTCGGGTCCCTGCCCGGCCATATGGGCCGGCCCGGTGGCCGGGGCCTCTCGGGCTGTGGCCCGGCCATAATGGCCGACCTGCACCCGGCCTGGCCGGCCTGTTTAAGAAATAGGTTTTCCTTTTTAATTTTTAAGCAATGTTTGATAATCGATAATTAATTGAAAAATGCTTCAATTTAGACGAATCAAATTTCAAAATGTTCGGTAAAACAAACTCTACCCATTGAGATCATTGTAACCTTCTTTTGGAATTATTTTCTTTTGGTTATTTCGTACTTCCTAAAAGGGGTAAGTAATACCTAAATTGAAGAATTCATAATCTATTCAAAATTAATCCAAAAATTACAAATAAAATACCAATGTGATCAACATTTCAAATGCTATTAAATCATGCACTTATCACATCATGATCCCAAATCCTTATTTGATGTTGTTCATAATTTGATTAAATGAATTGAATTCAATTATTTATTAAATTTGTCAATTATTCATCGGTACTCCGAAAATTACAGATAAAGTACCAAATTGATCGCAATGACGAACCCTATCCAATCATGTCATGTTCATGCATATCTGAGCCACTTCTATAATAATTTGATAATTTGTGAAGAATTTGGTCACTAAAATAAATATGGGGTTGCTTCCAAATAATTGCACTAATTATTTGGCTCCTTATTTAAATTTGCTTTTAATTAATATAATGATACCTTTGCATCAACTTGACATGTCATCATGTGATTGAGCATTGCACCTTGTGATCGTGTGATTTATGTGTGCTTTGTATTTTTCTTTTGGGCTTCGATAGATTCCGGATTCGAGGGTCTCTCTAACTACCCCGACGAGCAGTATTTCACGACCGGGCAGCAAGGCAAGAGATAACCTAACCTTCTTGGAATTCTAGCATCCTATGTTTTTATAAACTTATTTTATCCACCATAATATTGCATGCGGTTCAAATGTCTTTTGGGTAAATATTAGAATATCCTATGAATGCATGTTCTCCCCCAAGCCAATCACATGTATCCCTACCTATGAAACCTAGGGTTGAAGTGTTGGCCGAGATAAAGATAGGATTGTTGTATTCATATATCTAGCTATGCTTAGCAATGCTTAGGTAAATGCTTTATGCCCGTTATAAATTCCATAATTTTTTATGTTGATGGAATGATTCGGACATGGTGGATAATTGTGATGCTTAATTAAAATGCTAAAGGCTTGGATGAGTTGCCCTCGGGGAGGGTGTTTTGCCTCATTCTTGCCGCCTAGGCTGAGAGTGCTTTTAGCTAGAACCAAGAAACGAGCGTGCTTCCGGAGGTGGGGGCATATGGAACCCCCTTTGACCGAATAAGTTGTGAGGGGCTTGTCAAGGGTCCTCTAGTTTGCTATTTCCATTTGCGCATGAGTTGTGTGGTGGAAAAGAAACGAGGATGGTGGTGTTTAGGATGTGGCCGCGGGGCAGGGTGCTGGGAGCGCTAAAACCTGTCCTTCCGCACACTGATGGTCCTTGAGTAAGCCTCATGCAATGTAAAGGTCTAACCGCGCCCGTTCGCCGGCCTTCCCCGGAAGAGGGCCAACTAGGTGAGCCGGACGGTACCGATGGGTAAATTAGTACACCCCTGCAGGGATAATCTTTTCGAAAAGCCGTGTCCACGGTTATGGACAAACTCTTGGGAAAGGCGGATTAGCTCATAGATAACTTTAACCTAATTGATATGGCAGCTAAAGGTTGCATTAATCAACTGGTGATAAAGGTTCATTTCCTCGAGGGGGAGTCGAGGGAGTGCCTTTGTGTGAGATGAGTGGTGATGGTTGCAAGTAGGTTCGCCGAGAACGAAGATGAAAATGTTACTTTCTTACCTCTTTATAAAAATACTCTGAGTAGACGAATGCCATGTGTCTTTTATGTTTCGGTTTATGAAAGTTAGCTTTATGCAAAAGAACTACATATACAGCTTTAAAGCCTCCGTCAGTCATTGGGCCTATATCGCCCTACTAAACTTGCGAGTACGTCGTACTCAGTCTCTCTTTGCTGCCTCTATGATTTTGTGTTTCAGAGTACGACGACACCGAGCAGCTAGGTGGGTTCTTCGTTGACGTCGACTACTAGTCTGGGGTTCCCAGGTGGCAGCTTGGGACCGTGGAACAAGCTGGCTTGGGTGATAATTATTGTAGGCCTCTTAGGCCATATTTTGCTTCTTGTTGTTAGACAACACTACCCGCTTCCGCTTGTTGAATTGTTGGATCCGTGATCCTTTTGCTTGTAATATTTGTATCTCTTCTCGTTATATGAGTTGCTATACTTTTGTGTCGTAGAGTCATGCTTTGTGCCAGTTCTGTTCCACAAGTCTCGATCTTTGTCTTATACATTGAGGGTTGTGTCGGTTTCATAGCCTCTCTGTATAATTCCGGGGTCGGGGCGTTACAAGTTGGTATCAGAGCAGGACTGCCTGAAGGAAACCTTTTCTATTGGTCGATGTCGAGTCTAGTTCGTGAAAAATTATTTTTAACCTAAAAATGAGTTGTGAAAAACCTTCCTAGGATTCTTTTTACTCCTTATCCAATTCACTCTGATCTCGGTGTCATCTTACCTCTATTTGTTTTAACGATGTTTCTGATCATCGGCAGATTCTAAATCTTTAGGATCTCGGGGTTTGGGTTCCTACCTTCAGTTACTAGCTATCCTTACTCCTCTGCCAACTCTAAACATGAAGAAAGGAAGTATGATGGTTCGTCAAGATATTCCTTTGCTTTAGCCCAAGATCTTGAACCGAAGGTCCCGGATTGTGCTAGGGCTCCGGTGTAAGTAGTCATGAGGGCTGTCACCCTTGTGAGCATTATACTATTGTGAGTCCCAGTGCATGAAGCTGATCTTTAACCCAAGATATTTTTTTTCCGTTGAACCCTGGTGCTAATGGTTGACCCTACATCAGGTTGGCAAAAATCTGAAGTTAGTCTTCAAACTCGAGGATGCAGCCGTAATTGTTTTCCTCGACAATGCTCTTCTTCGTCACTAGCTTTGGCTAGGCTCTCTGTCATGGAATCATCTGAATCATGACGGGGTTGCTCTTAGTGAGTTTCCCATCAATATTTGTGATCCCTCCGGTAACACCCGTTCCTGAAACCCTTTCGGCACTAGTTGTCGGAAGAGTGCTAACCCGGGCTTCTGCAATATCCTAGATTGTTGTTAGCCCGTTCCTTAACCCAAATCGGTTATCAGTCCTCTATCTGCATGCGGACAATCAAGTGTATCGTGCATTGGGGTGTTCTGATGCATGCTATTCTTGTGGTTCGTCAAGGCATTCCACTGTGGGGTGTCAGGAGAAACAAACTCCGGTACCTTGTCCTTGTCTCGGACCAGGTCAAAGTGTGTGATTCGCGGAGTAAAAGCTTGTCTAGCTTTTGTTCCGTTCCACCTGGGAGTGTCACACTCTTTTATATCAAGAGGTCGTGCTTAGTCTCATGACGTGCTTGATGAAGTGATGCTCTTACCCTTCCTTATCCATCTACCTCCGAGTTTTCGGGCTCGAGAGTATAGAGGATGCATATCGTTGTGGTGAACAGATATTCTTAGCAATTGCTATTGCTTTGAAATCCAAATACCTTGGTGGCACTCTTAGCCTGATTGGTAATTATATCATCGAGTTGAGTTGTCGGTGTTGCCAAGTCCATTCGTCTAGGTGCCCCTTCGGTCAACGAGTTAGATCCGTGTCGAAGCCCTAAAGACCACATCTTTTCCTTGACATGCAAGTTTTCTCTCGCAACCAGTGACTTTTGTCGCTATGGATCCGAGTGAAGTTCGCTTTGTCTCCTCGGGTTAAATCACAAGTTGGTTCTGCATACGTGCATTATTGAGCTGGTAGGTTGGTACCTCCCTTTCTCTGATTAAGCCATGGGTGCACATCAAGCCCTGACCGAGTCGTTCCTAAATAAGAAGTTGTCAAACCTCATCATCTTACCGGTGCTTCCCAATCATGAACCAGTTGGGCTCCTTGTTTGGAGTTCATGCTGGATCAAATTTCCTTTTCGTGATCATGACCCCATGGAACTCCCAATCTACCTCGTGTTCTGTAGCTTGGCCATGTAGCCCTTATCTGAGAATCTAGTTATCCTACCTGTCGGCTAACTTTAGCAAACTCTTTCCAAATCAACCGCTATCCTCGAGAATCATGTGTAAATGGTTCTAGAAGTTTTTCCCCAAGGTCTTTCCCTACCTTCAATTACGACCTTCACTTGAGGATTGAATGAAGTCTATTTTCCGAAGCCGGAGTGCGATATCTAGAACCTCAAGGAGAACCTCACTACGGAGTTGCTAAATATCTATCGGTCGACCTTTCTGCTTCCTCTATCTTGTGGCAATATCTCGTTATGAGGTTTTACCTCTCTAGCTAATTGTGGATCCAATGCTATATCCTTCCCACCTCGGTAGAAATCAAGGTTTGCCCAATCACACGGACGTTGGGTCATTTCATCAGCCACCTTAGGGCCCAATCCTCAATCTTATGGAGATCTCTCGTATATCCGAAGTGTGGAGTCTAGAAGATGCCTTTCTCCTCCCGGTGCCAAATCTCTACGGTCTATCCAACGGGTGGTTTGAAGTTATGTCTTGGTGATCGGTTTTCCTATCATCGGCTCGATCTTTGTTTGGTCAAGTCGTCCCTTTTTCTCCCAATAACTTATGGTTTTGGGCAAGGTTCCTTTTGTCCGTCACCGTAAGCTATCTTCTGTTCTTTCCGCCCCATTGACGCGTCAAGCTTTCTAGCTCCAAGTTCTACAACAAGGGAGATCATCGTGAGACCGAAAAGACCGAGGAAGATGTGTGTTGTCATGTTCCCCTCCTCCCTACTTCTACTTTAGAATCTCGGGACGAGATTCCTGTAAGGGGGGTAGAATTGTAACAGCCCCAGATTAGTACCCTGAAATATGGGCCAAATTTTCACTTTTGTTTGCATTGCATCATGGCATTCTTTTTAAATTGTTAAAGTTAAATAAAGCAACACCTAGAAATGAAAGCAAAGGGAGCAAAACCCTTCCTCACATTTTTTTCCCAAACTAAATGCATGGGCCAAACCAAATGCAAAGCTCAAGTTGGCAAAATACTTAATTCTTGAACTTCCAAATTGTTTAGGAAGTTCCCAATTTGCTTCTTATCCCCAATTCTCAATTTCCAAGTTTTGTCAAATGAGAAATAAAATATGAGGTCTTAAATTGGCTTAATTCAATTTCTAATTTTGGAACCAAGGCAAACTTCCCCAAAACTTCAAAATAAACATATGGGGTGATTCATTACTATAATATGAGCCTCCATAAATATTTTCATAATTTATTGAAATGCCTAAATGCCCCAAATAAATCTATTATGGAATTTATCAAAAATGCCCTATTTAAACCCCAAGAACAAATGTGGTGTAAAACATTTTTATTTGACCTCACCAATTTTTGTGGAGCACCTCAGGGTAAATGGAGCCTATTTGAATTTTTGCATAATTTCTGAAAATGTTTAAATGGCTCTTTTAAATAGCTTAAGCCTGCTGATTTGCAAAAATCAGAAAAAGTTCAAAGTTATGACAAGGGGGCCCTCCTGGCAGCCTCTCTCCTCCCCCTTCTCCCTCACTGTCGCTGCCCATGCCGCCGACGCCGTCCCTGGCGCCATGCCGCGCTGCTCCTGGTGGTCAAGGACCCCCACCACGACGCCCTCACTCGACCTGCTCCACCAGCTCCCTTCCCCCCCCCCCCCCCCCCATTTTCGGATCGACCCTAACCCTAAATTGCGCCCGAGCTCCTGCTGCTGCCGCCGCTGCTGTACCGCACCAAATCGCCGCCGTCCTACGCCGCTCCTAGCTCGCCTGAGGTGTCCCTCAGGACCGCCTCGTCCTCCTCTTCCTCCCGGTGCAAGCAGTCCGTGCTGGGACGCCCTGCCGCGACGCCAAGGTCGTCGTCCCCTTCGACATGTCCGTGCGGGGGAAGCACGCGTCTGCCTCGTCTTCCTCGACTGCAGCACGTCGCCATCGTCCCCGAGCCTGAATGACCACCTCAGCACAATCCCGGTGAGCGCACGGTTCCGTTCCCGCCGTTCCCCAGCTCTAATTCGGGCCGTAGACGATGCAATCATCCGCTCCTTTCCGCCCACCATGGACGAGCTCGCGCTTGAGCTCGAGCTGCTCCTGCACGCCCTCGTCCTGGCCACCTTCAAGTCACGTACACGCGCATCTGCTGGTCCTCCTGCACCCCACTTGCACACCCAGCACCCGGCGCACTCCCCTACACCATCGGCCTCTAAAGCGCGCCAAGGAGCTAGCCGCGCTGCTACATCTCGTCGCCGTCGTTCCTCTGCACCCGTCCCCTGAACCTGAAACTCTGTTTTTGCTGTTAGAAGTTTTAGTTAACCACGTGCGTGTGACCGGCCGTGCCCTCGGCCTGACCGGCCACGAGGCCGGGGCCTCTCGGGTCCCTGCCCGGCCATATGGGCCGGCCCGGTGGCCGGGGCCTCTCGGGCTGTGGCCCGGCCATAATGGCCGACCTGCACCCGGCCTGGCCGGCCTGTTTAAGAAATAGGTTCTCCTTTTTAATTTTTAAGCAATGTTTGATAATCACTAATTAATTGAAAAATGCTTCAATTTAGACGAATCAAATTTCAAAATGTTCGGTAAAACAAACTCTACCCATTGAGATCATTGTAACCTTCTTTTGGAATTATTTTCTTTTGGTTTTTTCATACTTCCTAAAAGGGGTAAGTAATACCTAAATTGAAGAATTCATAATCTATTCAAAATTAACCCAAAAATTACAAATAAAATACCAATGTGATCAACATTTCAAATGCTATTAAATCATGCACTTATCACATCATGATCCCAAATCCTTATTTGATGTTGTTCATAATTTGATTAAATGAATTGAATTCAATTATTTATTAAATTTGTCAATTATTCATCGGTACTCCGAAAATTACAGATAAAGTACCAAATTGATCGCAATGACGAACCCTATCCAATCATGTCATGTTCATGCATATCTGAGCCACTTCTATAATAATTTGATAATTTGTGAAGAATTTGGTCACTAAAATAAATATGGGGTTGCTTCCAAATAATTGCACTAATTATTTGGCTCCTTATTTAAATTTGCTTTTAATTAATATAATGATACCTTTGCATCAACTTGACATGTCATCATGTGATTGAGCATTGCACCTTGTGATCGTGTGATTTATGTGTGCTTTGTATTTTTCTTTTGGGCTTCGATAGATTCCGGAGTCGAGGGTCTCTCTAACTACCCCGACGAGCAGTATTTCACGACCGGGCAGCAAGGCAAGAGATAACCTAACCTTCTTGGCATTCTAGCATCCTATGTTTTTATAAACTTATTTTATCCACCATAATATTGCATGCGGTTCAAATGTCTTTTGGGTAAATATTAGAATATCCTATGAATGCATGTTCTCCCCCAAGCCAATCACATGTATCCCTACCTATGAAACCTAGGGTTGAAGTGTTGGCCGAGATAAAGATAGGATTGTTGTATTCATATATCTAGCTATGCTTAGCAATGCTTAGGTAAATGCTTTATGTCCGTTATAAATTCCATAATTTTTGATGTTGATGGAATGATTCGGACATGGTGGATAATTGTGATGCTTAATTAAAATGCTAAAGGCTTGGATGAGTTGCCCTCGGGGAGGGTGTTTTGCCTCATTATTGCCGCCTAGGCTAAGAGTGCTTTTAGCTAGAACCAAGAAACGAGCGTGCTTCCGAAGGTGGGGGCATATGGAACCCCCTTTGACCGAATAAGTTGTGAGGGGCTTGTCAAGGGTCCTCTAGTTTGCTATTTCCATTTGCGCGTGAGTTGTGTGGTGGAAAAGAAACGAGGATGGTGGTGTTTAGGATGTGGCCGCGGGGTAGGGCGCTGGGAGCGCTAAACCTGTCCTTCCGCACACTGATGGTCCTTGAGTAAGCCTCATGCAATGTAAAGGTCTAACCGCGCCTGTTCGCCGGCCTTCCCCGGAAGAGGGCCAACTAGGTGAGCCGGACGGTACCGATGGGTAAATTAGTACACCCCTGCAGGGATAATCTTTTCGAAAAGCCGTGTCCACGGTTATGGACAAACTCTTGGGAAAGGCGGATTAGCTCATAGATAACTTTAACCTAATTGATATGGCAGCTAAAGGTTGCATTAATCAACTTGTGATAAGGTTCATTTCCTCGAGGGTGAGTCGAGGGAGTGCCCTTGTGTGAGATGAGTGGTGATGGTTGCAAGTAGGTTCGCCGAGAACCGAAGATGAAAATGTTACTTTCTTACCTCTTTATAAAAATACTCTGAGTAGACGAATGCCATGTGTCTTTTATGTTTCGGTTATGAAAGTTAGCTTTATGCAAAAGAACTACATATACAGCTTTAGAGCCTCCGTCAGTCATTGGGCCTATATCGCCCTACTAAACTTGCGAGTACGTCGTACTCAGTCTCTCTTTGCTGCCTCTATGATTTTGTGTTTCAGAGTACGATGACACCGAGCAGCTAGGTGGGTTCTTCGTTGACGTCGACTACTAGTCTGGGGTTCCCAGGTGGCAGCTTGGGACCGTGGAACAAGCTGGCTTGGGTGATAATTATTGTAGGCCTCTTAGGCCATATTTTGCTTCTTGTTGTTAGACAACACTACCCGCTTCCGCTTGTTGAATTGTTGGATCCGTGATCCTTTTGCTTGTAATATTTGTATCTCTTCTCGTTATATGAGTTGTTATACTTTTGTGTCGTAGAGTCATGCTTTGTGCCAGTTCTGTTCCACAAGTCTCGATCTTTGTCTTATACATTGAGGGTTGTGTCGGTTTCATAGCCTCTCTGTATAATTCCGGGGTCGGGGCGCTACAAGTGTATCAACCCACATAGCTTCAGCAGCGCCATTTGCCAATGCCTTATACTCTGCCTCCGTACTGGACCTCGAGACAGTAGGCTGTTTCTTCGAACTCCACGACACAAGATTAGATCCAACAAAGATCGCAAAACCTCCCGTGGAGCGCCGATCATCAACACATCCTGCCCAGTCAGCGTCAGTGAAAATACTGATACCCACAGAAGGAGACTTGTGGATAGTCAAACCAGTGTCCAAGGTTCCTTTGACATAGCGCAGAATACGCTTGACTGCTTCCCAATGTACCTCAGTGGGCTGAGCGAGAAACTGACACACCTTGTTAACAGCAAAAGAAATATCTGGACGTGTGAGAGTCAAATACTGTAAACCACCGACAATACTGCGGTACCGGAAAGAATCTTCTGTACCCAACGGCGAGCCTGAATCCCGAGCAAGACGTTCTGATGGAACCAGTGGAGTTGAAGTGGGCTTGCAGTTCTCCATGTTAACACGATGAAGAAGATCAAGTGCATACTTACGTTGAGTCAATGCCATGCCCCCTGAAGTGTAAGCCGCTTCAAGTCCAAGAAAATATTCTAGGACGCCTAGATCCTTTATAGGAAAGGTGTCGGCCAGAGAGCTCACCAGGCGATCAACTGCAACAGGACTCGAACCAGCAATGACAATGTCATCGACATAGACCAGCATGTAGATTTGAACGTCACCTTGAGAGAAGATGAACAAAGAGGTGTCAGCTTTGGAGGAGACAAAACCTAGATGTTGCAAACGAGCACTCAAACGTGCATGCCAAGCCCGTGGAGACTGCTTTAGTCCATAAATAGCACGCTGCAACTTGCAAACATGAGAGGGATACCGATCATCCTCAAAACCAGGCGGCTGCTGCATATAAACATCTTCTGACAAGAAACCATGAAGAAAGGCATTACTGACGTCAATCTGGCGCAAACTCCATCCTCAAGATACAGCGAGTGAAAGAACCACACGCACTGTTGCTGGTTTGACCACTGGGCTGAAGGTGTCATCGTAGTCAATACCTTGTTGTTGGGTAAAACCACGAGCAACGAGACGGGCCTTGTACTTGTCAATAGAGCCGTCGGGCTTGTGCTTGGTCTTGA
Organism: Puccinellia tenuiflora; assembly: GCA_012064385.1. Taxonomy (NCBI): domain Eukaryota; kingdom Viridiplantae; phylum Streptophyta; class Magnoliopsida; order Poales; family Poaceae; genus Puccinellia; species Puccinellia tenuiflora. The sequence continues at coordinate 1,133,822 of QRDG01000302.1, read as the reverse complement.
AGATCCATTTGCTGCCGACAACATTAACTCCAGGCGGACGAGGAACAAGAGTCCAGGTGCGTGTCTGACACAGGGCAGAAAACTCATCAAGCATGGCAGCACGCCAGGCGGGTTCGCGAAGCGCATCGCGATGGGAAGCTGGCGCAGCAAAGAAAGCACGTCGTCGCGGATCATAGCGGACAGTACCGTCGGTGTAGATTTTGGCACGCTGCGTAGCATCCCGCTGACGTGTAACCATGGCATGTCCAGGTACATCAGACGTAGCAGCAGTCGGTGGTGTCGCGGCTGGAGGCGAGCCAGCAGAAGGCGACGCGGACTGCCGCGCTGACCGAACCGGAGAGGATGGCCCAGCTGACGGTGGCCCAGCAGGTGATGCCGACACTGGCGAGCCAGGCGTCCCAGCAGGGGAGGCTGGCGATGTCGGGCCAGGAGAGGCCGAGCCAGAGGAGGACGCGTCAGGAGCCGAGCCAGAAGCATGCACGCCATGCACGTCGATCGTACCAGCATCTGCAGGCGGAGCAGGAGCTGTGAGAGGCACCTGCAAAATAGGAGTAACTGCAGAGGGAGGGTTAGTAGCAAGGTACGACAGGTCATATTTGCGCACATGATCACTCGTAGCCGGTTCGGATGAAGGAAAACTGATTGATTCATGGAGAGAAGGGATATCGACGGTGACACCGGGGGTGGCATAAGGAAAAACAGACTCGTCGAAAACGACGTCACGAGAGATGTAGATGCGCCCGGTGGATCTATCCAAACACTTGTAACCCTTGTGCATAGGGCTGTAGCCTAGGAAGACACATTGTGTAGAGCGAAACTCAAGCTTATGTGCATTATATTTGCGAAGACTAGGCCAGCATGCGCAACCGAACGTGCGAAGAAAATCATAGTTGGGCGGAATTTTAAACAATCGATGGATAGGAGTGTCTTTTCCTAAGACAGGCGTGGGCATACGATTAATTAGATAACACGCTGTTAGGAAGGCTTCATCCCAAAACCGTAATGGTATCGAGGAGTGGGCGAGAAGAGCTAAGCCTGTCTCGACGAGATGACGGTGCTTGCGCTCAGCAACACCGTTTTGTTGAGAAGTGTGAGGACATGACACCCGATGGGAGATACCCGTGCGTTGAAAATATTGATGTAGCCGATGATACTCACCCCCCCAATCCGACTGAATAGCTTTAATTTTGGCATCAAGAAGACGCTCAACGTGAGCCTGGAAAGCGTAAAAGACTTGCTCAACATCAGACTTATGTTTGAGGAGATAAATCCAACAGAATCGGGAATAGTCATCAACAAAACTGACATAATATTTGTAACCACCGGAAGAGGCAATAGCCGGTCCCCAAACATCGGAGTGAATTAATTCAAGAGGCGCGGTGGAAACACGATGAGAAGCAGTATAAGGCAGTTGATGACTCTTTGCACGTTGACAAGCATCGCAAACTAAAACAGAGTTGGGTGATGGTAACAAAGGTAAATCATGGTGCTTAACAATGGTTTGAACGACATTATTCGAGGGGTGACCAAGACGCTGATGCCACTGAGACGACGTGACCTTGACGCTAGAGCAAGCCTGGCGCGACGAGGAAGAAGCTCGACTATAGGGAATCGGATAAAGTCCATCTTGACTTCTACCGTGAAGCAGAATTCTCCTCGTGGCCTTGTCCTTTACACAGAAAAAGTAACGGTGAAATTCAACAAAGACGTCATTATCTGACACCAGGCGATAAACGGAGAGCAAATTTTGACGAATATGTGGAACGTGGAGGATGTTGTTCAAGCGAAGAGAGGAACCGGCTAAATTTGAATGACCAATGTGCGAAATAGACAAACCTGTACCATTAGCCACTTGAACATGATCCTTCCCTCCGTAGCGCTCATGGGTGTGTAGACGCTCGAGATCGCTGGTGAGGTGGTCCGTAGCCCCGGTATCCATCAACCAGTGAGATGAGTTGACGGAGCTCATGGATGCAGCATTGCCAGACCGCTGACTGTTGTTGAAAGTGCATGGTGCCCCCATGTGTGGTTTTGGTAATTAATGACAATCCTTATGGACTAATGTTTGCACTAAGATATTCTTGCAGGTTTGTCCATAGGCATCACTTTGGGTCCATGTGTTGGATCCAAGAAGAGGATCACCGCAGAAATCAGGGAGTGTGCCCTATATGCTTCAGGTGGCGGTAGTACCACTGGAAGCAGCGGCAGTACCGCCCGGCCTGGCAACTTTGCTGGACATTTCCAGCAGCTGTACTACCAGCGGTAGTACCACCACTAGTACCGCCAATATACCCCTCTGTGAGGTGGTAGCGGTACTAGCGGCGGTAGTACCGCTACTAGGAATCTCCTTGGTAGTACCGCCGTTAGTACCGCCAATGACCCCTCTGTTGGGTACTAGCGGTACTAGCGGCGGCACTACTTCCGGTAGTACCGCTGTTGCGGCAGCTCCTTCGTGGGGCTTCCCAACGGCTAGCTGGGAAGGTGCCAGCGGTAGTACCGCCAGTACCGGCGGTAGTACCGCTGCTATACACAAAGCTAAATTGTGTACCTAGTGGTACGGTAAGCAATTGTCTATATAGCTTTGTGAACTAACCCATGTACATGCATGTGTGGTTAGGTACCTTCCCATGGGCTTGCTTTGAAATGGATATTTCATATAGCCCATGGAATATGACGGCAAGTGGTGATCGTCATCAAGGGTGTGATGTGCAAGTTCAAGATGAACATCAAGAAGAGTTCTTATGCTTGAAGCTTGCAACCCGCATGGAGATTATGGTCAAGTGAAGATGGACATGAGAGTAGCTCTCCCATATTAGTTTATGGGGGAGCAATTTACAAGTCTTCACCAAGCGAAGCGCATTCAAGAAAGATGGTCCATCTTGAGATGATTAAGATCATCATCACCTAGCTCAAGTGGATTGCGCAAGGCAAAGGTATGACCTCGATAGGGTTTCTATTTTACCGGTCTCATGATGTTAGTTGGGAGACCGGATTATAGGATAGATAACCGTTCTCTCAAGAGGGGCTCTCGAATGAGTAGCTTGATCGTATCGTTCGTAGAGAGCTCAAACCTTTGCATACTAGGCATCATCTTTCTTGGTTCTTATTTGGGATTTCTCCATGTGTGGTTTTAGAGCTTGTCATGATCTTCAAGACAAGCTCAAGTTCATCAAAAACGGATTTCGTATGAAAAACTTATTACGTTTTTTATGTTGGAGGTTTTACCGAGTGTTCTCTTATAGGTAGGTCAAACCTTTCATCATTTGGTTTTATCCTCCCATTTTGTACTATGATGTTTCTATGCATATTCTTGTAGTGCTCGTCGTTGCGATTTCAACGAGCCCAAGAACATCGAAATCGGAGTCCGGATGCAAAAGTTATCAACGTTTTCGTTTGGGGGTGTTCTGCAGTTTTTCCCTCCGGCGGTAGTACCGCCAGTACTACCGCCAAAACACCCCTCGGGTGCACATCAGCGGTAGTACCGCTGCTGCGCGAGTTCAGCTCATAACGGTTGCTTTTTTGGGGTCCCATATAAGTGGGGCTTCTTCCCCATTGACCCCCAACTCTTCTAGCAAGTTTTGTCCTCCATTCTTGACCTCCAAAAGCTTGCTATCTCTCAATCCCTCCAATGATTCTTGCTTCCACTTGAGGGAAAAGAGAGAGTAGATCTAGATCTACAACTCCACCAAACAATCCCTCCTCTTTGTGAGGGGAACCTACTAGATCTAGATCTTGGGATTCATTAGTTGTTTTCCTTGTTATTCCTCCCATCTCCCTCCATAGCATTAGTTGCTTTGGTGGGATTTGAGAGAGAAGGACTTGACCACCTTGTGTGTTCTTGCCATTGCATTAGGTGCATCGGTTTGGGTTCTCCACGGAGATACGTGGAAGTGAAGTTTGTGAGCTTGTTACTCTTGGGTGCTTGGCACCGGAGAGCTTGATAGTGCTTGGAGCTTCCACCTTGTTGCAAGAAGCTTCGTTGAGAGCCTCCAATTAAGTTGTGGAGATTGCCTCAACCTCGTGTACGGGTTTGGTCAACGCCCTCAAGACGACCTCATAGTGGATGAGCAAATTCCCCATCGGGTATTCCCCACGGGAGGAGCTCACGGAGAATAGGGTGAGCACGGACGTGCTTGTAGGAGGGCCAAGGAGCCTCCACACCTCTCCAACGTAGACGTACTTCCGTTGGGAAGTAACTACGGGAATCAAAGCTCCGTCTCCATTTGTGTCAGTTATCTCTATAACCAAACCCCTTTACTTATGCATTTACCTTGTGATAGCCATCGAGCTTGAAGTACTATATCTTGCTATCCTTATTGTTAAACTTGCCTAGCATAAGTTGTTGATGCACATAGGTGAACCTAGTGTATTAGGTTTTGTGCTTGATAAATTAAACATTAGTTTTATTCCGCATTTATCAAGCCTTAAACGTAAAAGTTTTAAATCGCCTATTCACCCCCCCTCCCCCTCTAGGTGACATCTCGTTCTTTCAGTTGTTGATGCGGAAGTCGTGGTTGAAGCGATTGCGGCAGTCGAAGGCCTCATGACCCCAGTAGCCGCAGATTTGGCAGCGAGGGCGCTGCTTCTTGCCATTGCGCCCATTGCCACCGGTCTGCTGAGCGGCGTTGGGGCGGTTGCCACCGCCACCTCCACCGTAACCGCCGTTGTACTGGCGATCGTTGCCACCATCATATGGGCGGCCTTGCCCTTGCTGTGGCCCAGCAGGACGACCCCAGCCGTACTGGGCAGGGGGATACTCAGGGGGGCGCGGCCGGCCAGAGGTGTTGAAGGGACCGGGCCGCGATGCCGCGTTCGCCGAGGATGTCCACTCCGCAGACTGAAGCTGTTGTGCCTGAAGTGCCTCGAACGAGAGGATATGAGAGTAAAAATCGGAGTAAGTCACCGAGTTATTTCCAACGGTGAGAGATGCGGCGATTGGGTTGAACTCAGTGCCGAGGCCGGTGATGATGTAGTCCACAAGCTCGTCATCAGAGATAGGAGATCCGGCTGCCGCCATGCAATCGGCAAAGGACTTCATCTTGTGCATATACTGTGCTGCGGACATCGACTCCTTCCGCAGCGACTGGAGTTGGCGGCGGATGTGTCGAACATTGGCGCGACTCTGGGCGCCGAACATGGTGTGGACAGCAGTCCAAGCGGCTGCAGCAGACTTGCAGCCGATGAGTTGACCGGCGACGTCGGGCTCCATGGAGCCAAGAAGGTAGCCGAGGACCTTCTGGTCCACGACCCACCAGGTGGCGTAGGCCGGGTTGGGCTCCTCCACAGCTGCATCTCCCTCGCCTTTCTTGATGGTCTTCACAGGGACTTCGGTGCCGTCGAGATAGCCAGAGAGGCCGGCACCGGCGATATTGGGAAGGATGAGCCCCTTCCAGAGCATAAAATTCCCGGCGTCGAGACGAACGGAGGGAGGGGTGACGACGATTGATGCAGAAGCGAAGAAGATCGCTCCCACAGATGTGGAAATCTGAAGAGAGGAAGTCATCGCGGCGGCGCAGCACGACTTGCGCGGCGGCGGAGCGATCGGCAGGCGAGACGAGCACGTACGCGTACTTCCGCCGATCGAACAAGCTAAGCTAGCAGCCAGGCACCTTGATCGATTCACGTACTAGTAGCTTAGCTTTCCTTGATCGTTTGGCGAACTGCGGCGCGGTAGGTCTCGTGCGGCCGCGAAAAAGAGAACCGAGGTCGGCTCTGATACCAAGTTAGATTTTAGAGTTTCGGTGGTGTGCTGCACCACCTCAGGATCTCTTTATATATAGGTAAAACAAAGGTACATGAGTTACAATACGTCTCGTATACGATACCAATTCCAACTCTAATAGAGCGGCGCATGGGATGAAGCACGGCCAACGACATCTAGCTTTGAGACGTCTTGCAGTGCAACCTGTTCGAATGTAAAGCAACTAATAATAAGGTAATAAAGCAAATGACAACATGATTTTAATCCAGAGCGACTTACGTGCAAAGAAAACAAAGGTGCTTAAAAGGAAAAGACATAATATTTCATGGACAATTAATTCAACAATGGGGATGTAGCTCAGATGGTAGAGCGCTCGCTTAGCATGCGAGAGGTACGGGGATCGATACCCCGCATCTCCATTCTGTTATGTTTTTATTTTGGCAAGAAATTATGTTTTATGTTGTATTTTTTTATGTTAACGAAAAAAATTGAAGCTCAGATCTAGCCAGATCTCATCCTTGATATACAGTAGATCAAACCGGACCCAACCGGCTCTGGCACTTGTCATCAACACTTCGTGCTAATGTTGCCGAGGGTTGCTATATAAACCGCTAGTCGTCTTACTCGTTAGGCGGTGTGGTACTAAAAAATAGCGCTATACACCGGCCTGACGGTGACGACGTGAATGAGCTGACTATTGGATCAATAGGCCGGGAAACGGACGATGCGGCCTGTTACTACTTCGTGAATTTATTTGACTGCTATATCAGACCGGTTGCTATATCAAGCAGTTGGGCTTCCATGTACTGGACGCCTACAAGCAATCTCGTGGGCCCACTACAGCCAGTATATGTCACATTCAGTATACTCGTTTTACACTGTACAGAAAAAAAAAGAATACTCCCTCTGTTTCCAAAAAAGCGTCGGAACTTGTACGTACGATTTCTTCCCACTACGTTGGTTTCTCATGGCATTTTTTACGGATCAGAGAGGGTACTCTTTTTACACCAACAAAATCAAAAATAAACATGGGCGTTTTCCCATTTTGTGTAAATTTTGACATTTTTGGATCTTTACCAAACGGATCTTCATTTTTGTCCTTTTTTTTTGCGGGTATAAGAGGATATAATAATAAGAAGGGGTTACAATAGGTCTTGATCTTCTTGTTTGTTTCTTTGTTGTGATTGCTAGAGTCTCGATCAATGGCCTCAAGCACAACATCATTGATGAATCAGGATGACATCAAGGAGTTGGGCTAGAACCGACGACATCTACTTGTTGCCGCTCGGTGCAAACTGGTCTTTGATCAATGGCCTCAAACACAACATCAGACCCTAAACAAAAAAAAAAATTGGTTCACGTAAAATTTACGAGACAGTGACTAACTATGAACAATCAATTTTGACAACCGAACAAACTCTATCTTTTTTTTTTGACACCATACCAAACCCTAGCTGGTTGGACAAGCCGCAAATGGTTCTAGCCCAACAACTTGATGACAATTATCAATTGGGGAACAGTCAATCTAGATACAAATACTCCTTCTGATCCATAAAAGTGTCGTCCTTTTAGTATAAAGTTTGTACCAAGTTAATATAAAATGAGCGACACTTTTTATGTATCGGAGGGAGTAGGAAAAATACATGTCGTGTAGCAGTGTCTCGTACTTAACGATGTTGCTCAAGGCCCTTGAAGTGCAGTTGAAGGACGTACTTGAATCGATCGCCCTTTGACGAGATGATGACCACACCAGCTCCGGCTCTCAAAATTCAAAACGAGCCGTCGAAAGAGGGCGTCCAATGCTAAGTTGGGGCGACAAGGGGTGGGAGTTATACTTCCTCCACTATGCCATGAAATCAGCTAGCTAGGCTTTGCGACTAGTAATGCTGCAGCTTCATGACACGGACATCATTACTTGTGCATTGTGCATCATGTACGAATCCACCATCGCCAAGACGTAATCTTCTTATCTATACTATATTTAAAGACGGAACGTTTGCCGGCCCCGAGAGCGCTAGGCGACGGTAGCTAGCTACAGTAGGTGCTGTAGCGTGCTACAGTAGGTGCTGTAACGCGATCCCGGCCGTCGAACGGCAATCGGACGGCCCTAGGACGTGTCCGAGACGCTTTTGCAGAAAAGCCCCTCCAGAAAACAAAAATCGAACCCGCAGTCCACGTAAACACGAGGCGAGGGACCGAATTGCGAATTACGAGAAACCGATGGACTTTTCCGCAAAAACGACCGCATAATCTCCTCCCTCCCCTTCCTCTCTCCCGCACGGCCCGGAGGTCGCCGTCGGCCGCCACGCTCGATGCCACCGCTGCGGTCTTCCCCGCTCAGATCGATAGATGCGGGGAGCTCCGCCGCCGCCGCCGCCTCCCCTCCTCGCCGCAGATCGACCGTCGGGAAGCAGCGCGCGCGCTGGAATCGCCGCCGCAGCGCCCGCTGCCGACCCGCCGCGTTTTGACGCCGCCGCGGCCGCTCCGGCGACCCAAAATGGGCGGCGCCGCCGCCCACACCCATCCCGCGACCAGCCGCGTCGGACGCGCCCACGCGCGCGTCCCAGAACACGGTGGCACGCCGCCACGGCCTGCTCTGCCCCTGTGACGTCAGCACGACGTCACAGAGGCCCCACGCGTCAGTTTTTTTTTCCCATTTTTCTGTTAAATGCTGCAAATTCAATAGGTTTAAAACAACAAATATATCAAACTGACCACCAAACAAAAAAATACTACTCATGCCGCACAATAAAGATTCAAATTTGAATATTTCGAAATTCTAATTACCTTTCAAAATTTGTCCACTTCATCCAGCGGGAAAAAAAATAGATGTGCTTCTTCTAAACATTTTAAAAAAATCTTCTAATTACGGATTTGATTTAAATTAAACTTAAAAATACTATTCATGCCGCACAACAAAGATTCAAATTTGAATATTTTGAAATTCTAATTACCTTTTAAAATTTGTGCACTTCATCCACGAAAAAAAATGTGCTTCTTCTAAACATTATTAAAAAAAACTTCTAATTACGGATTTGATTTAAATTAAACTTCAAAAATCGTATCTTCTAAATATGGATTCGATTTAAATTAAACTTTACAAATTAGAATTTTTGATAGGTGATTGAATTCAAAAAAAAATCCAAAATTTCCACACTTAAAAAAAAAGGATATTTCCAATTTCGAATTTTACCACACGGTCCATATGACTAAATTCCAGATTCGAAAAAACCTCGAACATTTCAATGGCTTCCAAATTCAAGCATTTGAAACCGAGTAAAAAAAATATACGAATAGCTTCCCACTTTCACCAATTTTTAAAATTCACACAAATTGTAATTCAATATCTAAAACAATAAATATATCAAACTAGCCACCATCGCACAAAAAAAATCGCAAATTTCCACACTTTCCAAAAAAAAGGATATTTTCAATTTTGAATTTTACCACACGGTCCATATGACTAAATTCCAGATTCGAAAAAACTTCTAAAATTTCAATGGCTTCCAAATTCAAGCATTTGAAAATGAAAAAAAAATATACAAATAGCTTCCCACTTTCACCAATTAAAAAAACACAGTAATTTCCAGACGATAATATTTGACTACATCAGATGAATTAACGTAAATGATATCCTTTTTAAAAAATATGTTTACAAAAAATGTTGCACTCCTAACAGGTAGGACCATTTTACTAAAACAATTTGCATAAAATAAAAAATGTTCAAAAAAACAATATTTCCAAACATATCCACCTAAAAAAATATGAATAACATATCCGACCGATCAGAATAAATAAATACTTGCTACTTATGACAAAAAAATGTTTTTAAATCCCTAAAATGTATAATATTTCAAAAAAATCCCTTCCTCTAAATATGTAAAGGTAAATTTTTCCACAAATGCTTGATTACATGAATAATTGCACAGAATACAAATACATATCCCCTAATTATGGATTGAATTCCAATTTAGCTCAATATTTGCATAGAAAGCAATTTCAGGTCCCCTAAATATGAACTGAATTTAAATTAAAATTCAGAAATGCTCATATAATGTACTCCTTCCAATTACTGCATTAAATCAAATATTCACCAAACAATATGCTTGATTACATGAATAATTGCATAGAATACAAATTCATATCCCCTAATTATGGATTGAATTTCAAATGCACCTAATCAATTTCAAAAAAATGTATTTCCTCTAATTATTGATCTAAATTAAAAATCTAATAACAATCAAATAGGATAGTATTTAGAGATTCAAACTCTCCACAAAAATAATTTCCAGACGATAATATTTGACTACATCAGATGAATTAACATGGACGATATCCTTTTCAAAAAAATATGTTTACAAAAATGTTGCAATCCTAACAGGTAGAACCATTTTACTAAAACAATTTGCATAAAATAAAAAATGTTCAAAAAAAATATTTTCCAAACATATCCACCTGAAAAAATCTGAATAACATATCCGACCAATCAGAATAAATAAATACTTGCTACTTATGACCAAAAAAAATGTTTAGAAATTCCAAAAATGTATAACATTTCAAAAAAAATGCCCTTCCTCGAAATATGTTAAAGGTAAAATTTTCCACAAATGCTTGAATACATGAATAATTGCATAGAATACAAATTCATATCCCCTAATTATGGATTGAATTCTAGTTTAGCTCAATAATTGCATAGAAAGCAATTTCAGGTCCCCTAAATATGAACTGAATTTAAATTAAATTCAGTAAATGCTCATATAATGTACTCCTTCCAGTTACTGCATTAAATCAAATATTCAACAAACAATAGAAACATATTACGCTAAGTTGAATAGGTCAACAAAAAATATACGAATAGCTTCCCACTTTCACCAATTTTTAAAATTCACACAAATTGTAATTCAAGATCTAAACAATAAATATATCAAACTGGCCACCATCGCACAAAAAAAGGCAAATTTCCACACTTTCCAAAAAGAAAAAAGGATATTTTCAATTTTGAATTTTACCACACGGTCCATATGACTAAATTCCATATTCGAAAAAACTTCTAAAAATTGCAATGGCTTCCAAATTCAAGCATTTGAAAAACGAACAAAAAAAACAATATACGAATAGCTTCCCACTTTCACCAATTTAAAAAAACACACAGTAATTTTCAGACGATAATATTTGACTACATTAGACGAATTAACGTAAATGATATCCTTTTTAAAAAATATGTTTACAAAAACAATTGCATTCCTAACAGGTAGGACCATTTTACTAAACAATTTGCATAAAATAAAAAATGTAAAAAAAACAATATTTTCAAACATATCCACCTAACAAATATGAATTACATATCCGACCGATCAGAATAAATAAATACTTGCTACTTATGAAAAAAAAAAATTGTTTTTGAATCCCAAAAATGTATAATATTTCAAAAAAATCCCTTCCTCTAAATATGTTAGAGGTAAAATTTTCCACAAATGCTATATTACATGAATAATTGCATAGAATACAAATTCATATCCCCTAATTATGGATTGAATTTCAAATGCACCTAATAAATTTCAAAAAAAAATGTTTTCCCTCTAATTATTAATCTAAATTTAAAATCTAATAGCAATCAAATAGGATAATATTTAGAGATTGAAACTCTCCACACAAATAATTTTCAGACGATAATATTTGACTACATTAGATGAATTAACGTGGACGATATCCTTTTCAAAAAAATATGTTTACAAAAATGTTGCATTCCTAACAGGTAGGACCATTTTACTAAAACAATTTGCATAAAATAAAAAATGTTCAAAAAACAATATTTTCAAACATATCCACCTGAAAAAATCTAAATAACATATCCGACCAATCAGAATAAATAAATACTTGCTACTTATGACCAAAAAAAAAATTTGTTTACAAATTCCAAAAAATGTATAACATTTCAAAAAAAAATGCCCTTCCTCGAAATATGTTAGAAGGTAAATTTTCCCACAAATGCTTGATTACATGAATAATTGCACAGAATACAAATACATATCCCCTAATTATGGATTGAATTCCAATTTAGGTCAATATTTGCATAGAAAGCAATTTCAGGTCCCCTAAATATGAACTGAATTTAAATTAAAATTCAGTAAATACTCATATAATGTACTCCTTCCAGTTACTGCATTAAATCAAATATTCAACAAACAATATAAACATATTACGCTAAGTTGAATAGGTCAATATTTAGATACAATACAACTGGACTCCCTCCAATTATGCAACTCAATTTAACTAACACTTGCACTGAACTTAACTCTTTCTAACTACAAAGTTAAATTGTAATAATGCTTCCCTAAATACATATTGGAGAAAACAAAAACTTAGACAACTTTAAAACACGATGCAAGCTTTTTTTCTATTTGACCGATTTCCAAACTTAGACAACTTTAAAAAAAATGTCGCCATTTTCTATATTCGAACGCCAATTTTTTCAAAATATATAAAAATGCTACGGAAAGAAAAATATTTACTATTTTTGCAAAAAAAAAAAACAAATGAACTTGACTAATTGGAAAATGCTTAGATTTGGATAATTACATACAAAATAAACAACATGTTTGCAAATTCCAATTTGACCAACATTTAAATCAATATACGAACATTCCATAAAATATATCGAAAGTGCTAAAAGAAAAAAACATTACATACTTATATCAACTTACAAAATATATTCAGACATTTTCCATTTAGCCATATTTTTGCCACCATACGAATAAACATTCCCCAGAAAAACAGGAATCAAATTCAAATGGATTTTCTAATTCAAATTAAATATTGACTTCGAAATACAAATATGTTTGAACATTTCAAATCACTAAAGACTTCGGTAACCTACACAATATATTAAAAAAAAAAAACTCACCAAGAAAAATGTTGTCTATTCATACCAAAATAAAAACATATTCGAACACTTCAATTTGGCTAACATTTTGTTGAACAACAAAACAAAAATATTGTACAACAAAATCACCGAGGACGTGGCGTGACGTCACGCCAAATTCAACTAGTAACAATTCTAATATGTGTGTTGATGTCAATTTTCTTAATTAACGGTCATGAGCGTTCGATGATATATATCCGTCCATGTATGTGATGTATCCAACTGGTGTAGCATGCGTTTTACATGTGTGCAGTGTGCCGTGGACAGTTATCGTTGCTGCCTAGCTCTGCCATACAGACATACAGGAAAGGGCTTGGATGCGGATCATTCACGACGGCCGGCCGTGGGAGTATCGTTCTCCAGCAAGAAATTAAGACAATTGTGGGCCCTTGCAATTAATAACCACCTAACAACAACTACGCTATCCATCGGTCGCTGCCTAGCTCAGCGTCAGCGAGCGCTATTAGTCAAGTCCAATTTCTAAGCTTGTCCCGCACGACCAAGAAAATCAACAGCACGATCCGTCACCACGTACACGGTTCGTGTGTTGCTATCATGTTGCTATTACTTGCACAGTATGCCGTCGACCGATCAGCCTGAAAATTCAACCTCACTTCTCCATCTCCAGTGGCACCTTCAAAACATCTCGAAGATCCATTGGGACATGGGACACGAAAAACGATCATAGCAGCACCCAATCCAATTTCTGTCCAGCACCACCGAACATGCTCTAAATTAGAGGTGGTTTCGGGGTTCGGACAATGCCTCCAATAGACAGATCTCCCATGTCGTACACATAGAACGACCGAAGGCGGTAGTCATTTCCTATCCGGCGATTCGCGTCATCAGCGCTGCCCCTTGCTGTCGCTATCTCCGCCACCCATTGCCGTTGCCGCCACCACGCAGACCTCCGAGTCATCGTCGGTCGACGTCTCGTCCGGTTGTCGTTCTGCGACGGGACAACTCATTGATGTCGGTGCAACACTTTTCTCCCTTCCGCCTGCCCGCATGGTGTTCGGCGTTTTGTCAACAAATCATTTTTTGTTGTTTGATTGTCTTTGATTGTTGTTCAATATGCGTAGCAATGATAAAATTATACATCACGAAATGATGCAACAAGAGGCCAACCTTGAACGATGATGAAGAGAATGAGATGGTTATCGCCCTTCTTTTAGCTGCTTAGGTTTTCGCGGTTCTCTGATTTGCTGATTTTCTTGCCATGCATTAAAGAATTCGCGATGAAGCAACTCAAATGATCTAGTTGTGCATTTATGCACGCGCCTAACACACGAGTCTGTTGTTCTCTGAAACTTACGCCGAACACTCATGATCATTTGAATTTAAACTGAAAGTAACTATATTTTCCCTATAATGTTATTGAACAATGCAATCATTTTACTATGAGAAATTTAGATATAATAAAAAAAAATAGGACATGCTATAGAGGTGTTGCTCTGGCGACACCCAGAAATGTGTCGGACGAGCATCCGACACTCCCCTAAAAGTGGCAGACAAATCTGGGATGCCGGAAGGATGGTCTGAGTGATCACTTATGAAAGAGAAACTAGGTGTTTTTCTTTGGACGCGACTACACAGTGCCCGGGCACCCGTTTGCGCTACAGGGTGCCCCCCCCGGTCTGAATTCCTGAATTGGAAAGTTGGATCCCGCACTTTCCAAAAACGGAAAGGACCATGTCGTGGGGTTGTCACGTGTAACAGCCCTAACTTGGTTATGAAAAATACGAAGAATTTTTCCACTTTTGCTTCCTTGTTGGCATCATAGCATCCATATGCATTTTTTTTGGCTTTCCAAACTTACTTTTGGCAACAAGTTGAAATGGGGAGCCAACCTTCCCCAAAACCTCCAACCAAATGCAATGCCCACCTTGGAAACCAACTAAATGAACTTCCAAACTGTTTAGGAAGTTTCCATCTTGTTGTTTAACAATTTCTCACTTTTAGTTTTGGTCAAATAAGAAGTCACATGAGAGTTGAAAATGGGCTGAATTCAATTCCTATTTTTGGAACCAAGTTAGAACTTCCAAAAATTCAAACTAAATTCATGGGGAGTCTCAAGATGGTTGTGAGAGCCTCCATAAAAATTTTCATGATTTTTGGAATTGTTAAAATGCCTCAAATAAAGACATTTTGGAAATTGCCCTAAATTACCCTAACTAAAGGCTATGAACAAATTTTGGGCAAACTAATTTATTTGACCTCACCAATTTTTGTGGTGGTTCTAAAGGGTAATTCTAAGCTTCATGAATTTTTCTGGGATTTTAGAAATTGTCCTGGTGCCCTTTTTAAATAGATAAACCCTGCTGCTGGACCTGTTTGCAAGCAATTCAAAAATCCCAGGGACCTAGTCGCAATTTCTTTTTCCCCCTCCCTCACTGATGCTGGCCAGGGCACTGGCGCCATGCCTCCCTGCCGGCCGAGCTGCCCTTGCCGCCGTGGCCTGTGAGCGTCTAGGAGTGGACCATGTCGCCCACCTGCTCTCCCCACCGGTACCATTTCCCTCTCCACCGCAAACTCCGGATCGGGCGACTCCTTTTTCTCCTCCCCGAGCTCCCTGTTTCCGCCGCTCGCCTCCGCCTGTCGCCGCCGGCTGGAGTCACCTCGCGCGGTTCGACGAGCGCCGTCAGCTCCGCCACGACCTCTGCTTGCTCCCCGTCCAGGGAATCGGATCGAGAGGGCCGGAGCCGACGCAATCGTCCTCGCCCTCCCTCACCGCGGCCGCGACTTCCCCATTGCCGCCGTCGCCGACGATTCGCCGTCCTTGGAGTTCCCCGGGACGAGCAGACGCTGCCATCGCGTCCGCCTCGTCGTCCTCTCCACCTCCGCCACAGGAATCGAACGGAGACGCCAAGAATCGACCGCTCCATCCGCGACATCGCCGCGGCTGCTCGAGTTCCGCCGAGTCCGATCCGCCGCCGTTCTCCCGTCTCCGGCCTTCCCCGCCGACACCGACCCCTCCTTGAGATCCACGGTGAGGCCTACGTGCTTGCTAGCCTTTTTTCCGCGCCCTCTTCCTTCTTCTCCCGCGACGATTGCCGCCGGCCATCGCGCCCGCCGTTGCCCGTGCACGCCCGGCCATGCTTCCCGGCCTGACCGGCCACGAGGCCGGGGCCTTTCGGTTCCCTGCCCGGCCATATGGGCCGGCCCAGTGGCCGGGGCTTCTCTGTTGGTGGCCCGGCCATAATGGCCGGCCTGCACCCGGCCTGGCCGGCCTGCCTGGGAGTGTTTTTCCCTTTTTAGAAAATAAGGCAATGTTTAATAATTGCTAGTTAATTGAAAAATGCTTCAATTTAGATGAATCAAGTTTCCAGATGTTCAGTAAAACAAACTCTACTGTTTGGAATCATTGTAATCTTCCTTTGGGGTTAATTTCTTTTGGTTATTTAAGAATTTCTAAAATGGGTTATTTAATACCCAAATTTGGAAATTCATAACTTATTGAAATTTTGTCCAAAAATTATGTTTTAAATATCAAAGTGATCAACAGGTCAAATGCTATCAAACCATGCACTTATCACATCATGATCACAAACTTTTATTTGATGTTATTCATAATTTGTTTAAATGAATTAAATTGATTTATTTAATTAATTTGTCATTTATTCATCGGTACTCCAAAAATTACAAATAAAATACCAAAATGATCGGAAGAACGAAACCTATCCATTCATGTCATGTTCATGCACAATTGAGCCACTTATCTAATAATTTAATAATTTATGACAATTGTGGGCTTTAAGATAAATATGGAGTCGTGTCCAAATAATTGCACTAATTATTTGGAACTCCATTTAATCTGTTAACTAAGTTAAATAATCATATCCTTGCATCAATTGACATGTCAACATGTGATTGAGCATTGCACATTGTGTTCTTGTGATTTATGTGTTCTTTGCTTTTCTCTTTTGGGTATCGATAGATTCCGGAGTCGAGGGTCTCGATAACTACCCCGACGAGCAGTACTGCACGACCGGGCAGCAAGGCAAGAGATAACCTAACCTTCTTGGCATCTAGCATCCTATGATTTTAACAAATTATTTATCCACCATATTATTTGCATACGATTCAAAGGTCTCTTTTGGTAAACATAGAATCCTATGAATGCATGTCTCTTCCCCGAGCCAATCACATGTATCCCTACCTATGAACCCTAGTGTTGATGTGATGGCCGGATACGAATTATAATTGTCGGTTATATGCTTATCCATGCTTAGACATGCTTAGTTGCAATACTAGTTGTGTCCGTCGTTTATTTCCATAATTGTTTAAGTTAATGGAATGATTCGGGCATGGTGGATAATGTGATGCTTAATTAAANTACTATACTACCCCGACGATCATACTTCACGCCCGGGCAGCAAGGCAAGAGATAACCTAACCTTCTTGGCATCTAGCATCCTATGCTTTTATCAAATTATTTTATCCACCATAATATTGCATGCGGTTCAAATGTCCTTTTGGTAATAATAGAAATCCTATGAATGCATGTTCTCCCCGAGCCAATCACATGTATCCCTACCTATGAACCTAGGGTTGAAGTGTTGGCCGAGATAAAGATAGAATTAATGTGTTCATATGCTTAGCTATGCTTAGCCATGCTTAGAAATGCTAGTAATGTCCGTTATTGATTCCATATTTATTGATGATGGAATGATTCGGGCATGGTGGATGAATGTAATGCTTAATTAAATTGCTAAAGGCTTGGATGAGTTGCCCTCGGGGAGGGTGGTTTGCCTCATTCTTGCCGCCTAGGCTGAGAGTGCTTTTAGCTAGAACCAAGAAAACGAGCGTGCTTCCGGAGGTGGGGGCATATGGAACCCCCTTTGACCGAATAAGTTGTGAGGGGCTTGTCAAGGGTCCTCTAGTTCGAGTTTTCCATTTGCGCGTGAGTTGTGTGGGTGGAAAAAGGAACGAGGATGGTGGTGTTTAGGAATGTGGCGCGGGGCAGGGCGCTGGGAGCGCTTAACCTGTCCTTCCGCACACTGATGGTCCTTGAGTAAGCCTCATGCAATGTAAAGGTCTAACCGCGCCCGTTCGCCGGCCTTCCCCGGAAGAGGGCCAACTAGGTGAGCCGGACGGTACCGATGGGTAAATTAGTACACCCCTGCAGGGTTTAATCTTTTCGAAAAGCCGTGTCCACGGTTATGGACAAATTCTTGGGAAAGGCGGATTAGCTCATAGATAATGTTAACCTAATTGATATGGCAGCTAAAGGTTGCATAATCACGTGTGTTAAAGGTTCACTTCCTCGAGGGTGATTCGAGGGGGTGCCTTGGTGGAGATGAGAGTGGTTGGTTACAAAGGGTTCGATGAGAACCGATGATGACAATGATACTCTCTTACCCCTTTAAAATATTCTGAGTAGACGAATGCCATGTGTCTTTATTTCGGTTTATGAAACTTAGCTTTATGCAAAAGAACTACATATAAGCTTTAGAGCCTCCGTCAGTCATTGGGCCTATATCGCCCTACTAAACTTGCGAGTACATCGTACTCAGTCTCTCTTTGCTGCCTCTATGATTTGTATTTCAGAGGAGGACGACACCGAGCGCTAGGTGGGTTCTTCGTTGACGTCGACTACTAGTCTGGGGTTCCCAGGTGGCAGCTTGGGACCGTGGAACAAGCTGGCTGGGTGATGTTTATTGTAGGCCTCTTAGGCCATATTTGCTTCTTGTTGTATTAGACAACGCTACTTCGCTTCCGCTTGTTGAATTGTAGGATCTGTGATCCTTTTGCCTTGTAATATTTGTATTCTCTCGTTATATGAGTTGCTATATGTTTTGTGTCGTAGAGTCATGCTTTGTGCCAGTTCTGTTCCACAAGTCTCGATCTTTGTTTTATACATTGATGGTTGTGTTGCTTACATAGCCTCTCTGTATAATTCCGGGGTCGGGGCGCTACAAGTTGGTATCAGAGCAGGACTGCCTGTAGGAAACCCGTTCTTTTGGTCGATGTCGAGTCTAGTTCGTGAAAAATTTTCAACCTAAAAATGAGTTGTGAAAACCCTCCTAGGATTCTTTTTACTCCTCATCCAATTCACTCTGATCTCGGTGTCATCTTACCTCTATTTGATTTTAACGGTTCTTCTGATCATCGGCAAAGTTCTAAATCTTTAGGATCTCGGGGTTTGGGTTCCTACCTTTAGTTACTAGTTATCCTTACTCCTCTGCCAACCCTAAAACATGAAGAAAGGAAGTATGATGGTTCGTCAAGATATTTCTTTGCTTTAGCCCAAGATCTTGAACCGAAGGTCCCGGATTGTGCTAGGGCTCCGGTGTAATTATTCATGAGGGCTGTCACCCTTGTGAGTGTTATGCTATTGTGGGTCCCAGTGCATGAAGCTGATCTTTAACCCAAGATCTTTCTGTTGAACCCTGATGTTATTTATCTATATCTGGAAGCAACAATGATCTATCTTATCTGTCGGAATCGGTTACTAACTTGTCGTTGTTCCAATTCTTCAGAATGGCTCCTACCCGTCGTGGGGAACATAGCAGCCCTGATCCACCACCGCCCCTCGATGGCGGAGGTTATGATGGCAATTGAACAAAACCGTCTGCGCAATGAGCGGTTGCTCGAGCAGCTGGTCCAGCAAGGGGCCAGGAGGAACACGGACTGCACCACCCTCAACCAGTTCTTGCGGTCCCAACCTCCCACTTTCTCCGAGGCTAAGGAGCCGCTTGATGCGGATGATTGGCTTCGGGCTATCGAGCGCAAGTTTGCCGCTCTCCGTTCCTGCGGCGGAGAACGTCAACTTCGCCACCTACCTTCTGGAAGGAGCCGCCGGCTCCTGGTGGGAGAGCCACGTGGCATGGTTGCCGCGGGCCATGTTGTCACTTGGGAGGAGTTCCGCGCCGCTTCCGTGCGGCGTACATCCCCAAGCCCATCCTCGAGCTCAAGAGGCGGGAGTTCCTGGACCTAACCCAGGGACGCATGGACGTCCAGTCCTATGGACGGGAGTTCAACCACCTCTCCCGTTACGCCCCTCGGGACGTGACGAATGATGAGGACAAGCAATACCTCTTCCGCAAGGGGCTCGCACCTCGTCTCCGATACGAGCTCCTACCCTTCAAGTTCACCTCCTACCAAGAGCTCTACAACCAGGCTCTCACCATGGAGCAGGGTAGGAAGGAGCTGGAGGCTTCTAAGAGGCCAGCTCCAGCTGATCACCAGAGCTCCTCCTCCTGAGGCAAGAAGCGCAAGGTCTTCGTGCCTTTCAGCGCCGTGCCAAGGCGCCCTTCGCGCCGAAGCCCACCGGGTACCTGCCACCTCCGCCTCGCCCAGCTACTTCGACCTTGGGTGCGGGTGGAAGTGGGTACCACCCCGCTGCCTCACCACCGCAGAGGCCCACTTGTTCAGCTGTGGCCAGCCGGGGCACTTCTCCAGGGAGTGTCCCCAGAAGGCACCGGCTACCTCAGCACCTGCACCGCACCCTCTACCCACCAGCCGCCAAGGCTGCCCGTCAGCCGTGGTCGCCTAAACCACGTCTCGCTGAAGGAGTTGAAGGACCCCCGGTTCTCATGGGTACGCTTCGAATCAATATATCCAGCTTCAGTGTTATTTGATTCTGGAGCCGCATTCATTCATATCCATATCATATGCACACAACCATCAAATACCGTTTGAGGATATGGACTCCCCGTAGTGGTCAAGACACCTGGTTAGTGGCACACTCACTGGATCTCCGGAGTGCAGATTTCTATAGCGCTTCCACCCTTTTCCATTTCGTTGATAGCCTAAGTCAGTGGGTTGATGTTATTCTGGGCATGGATGGCTAGTCACGTATCAGGCCAACGATGTGTTGCCAAGACTATCACAGTAAACCACCCACTATGGACTAGTGCGCTGGTCCCCTTCTTCCGCAGCTCCATCTGCTGCCCCCTCCCTCCGAGATCAGTCTATTTTCCTGGAGGGTGTCACCCCACCTAAGATACATGAGATGGTTGTGGTGTGTGATTTCCCCGATATCTTTCCTGAAGAATTGCCTGGCATGCCACCTGATCGAGTGTGGAATTCGTCATTGAATTGGTTCCGGTAACCGCCCAACCTCCAGAAGGCCTTACCGCATGCCAGCGGAAGAACTAACTGAATTGAAGAAGCAACTTGATGAGCTGCTGGAAAAGGAATTCGACCGCCGAGTAGCTCGCCTTGGGGCTGCCCGGTCATCTTTGTCAAGAAAGGAATACCATGATCCTCGACTGGTTGTTGATTACCGCCCTTCGACTGCGGTGACCGCCAAGGACAAGTATCCTATTCCTCGAATAACTGACCTATTCGATCATCTAGCCGGTGCAACGGTATTCTCCAAGATGGATCTGAGGTCAGGATACCATCAGATCAAAATTAGAAAGGAGGATATTCCGAAAACGACTTTCACTACTCAATCTGGCTTATATGAGTATACCCCGGCAGAAAAGTTACTATGACAAACACCATCAAAAAGTTCACTATGAAATTGGTGATAAGCTTATCCTCGAGTCTCTCCTCTCCGAGGTGTTCGTCGCTTCGGAATCAAGGGCAAATTAGCTCCCCGCTATGTGGGCCCTTTCACCGTCCTAGCCAAGAGAGGAGATCTCTCCTATCAACTTGAGTTGCCTACCAATTTCCCGGATGTTCCTGATGTGCTCCATGCTTCCCTCTTCCCTCTTCCTACTCTAGGAATCTCGGGGCGAGATTCTTGTAAGGGGGGTAGATTTGTAACAGCCCTAACTTGGTAATGAAAAATACGAAGAATTTTTCCACTTTTTGCATTCTTGTTTGCATCATGGCATATCTTTAATTTGCTAATGTTAACAAGTAACCGAATGGGAAACGATAAAAGGAGGGAAGCCAAAAACTTCCCAAAGCTTTTACTCTTTGAAATGCAAGCTATGGTGTTAACCATGCCATGGCAGGTGACCATATGGTTCAACGAGTTCACCTAAGTTCAACAAATGCTCACTAAACCAAATGGCTTGTCTTCTAAATTGTTCCAAGTTTCGACTCCAGTGGTGGTTCAAAGCATTTTTCCTATTGTTGAAACCTTTGGTGAGTTGCCGTAGAAATATCAAGGAAAATATAGGGAGCTTCCGATTCTAGTTTAGAGCATACCTATAAATTCCTGTAATTTTGGGGTTAGTCTAAATGCCCAAATAAACTGGCCTTTTCTGCCAATGTCTGGTCATCCGGAATGACCCGGATTTTTCCGAATCAATTCCGGACCAGTCGGAATTTTCCGGACCTTTCCGGAAAATTCCGGATGAAGCACAGTGGCGACCATGCGCACTGGCGCCATGCCGCCCGACGCCCACCTGCTCCCTTGCCCATGCCGCCGATGCCGTGGCCCCGCCCCTTGAGGTCAAAGCCGCACGCCGTGACGCCCCCGACCTCACCTGCTCCTTTCCCCCCCCTGCTCTCTCTCTCGTCTCCCTCCCGAGCTCCCCACGGCCACACCCCGTTGCCGCCGTAGCCGAGCACGCCGTCGTCGTTTGAGAGAGCGCGAGATAGATCGACGACCACCACACGCTGCGCCGCATTCTCTCCTCCCTCCCAGGCCAAGGAATCGGCCGGGACCGGCCGGATCAACGCCGGCGTCTTCGATTTCGTCCGCCACCGGCCAAGCCCCACCGGCCCGATTCGATCGCCGCCGGCCTCCCCTCGCCTAACCGGTCACGCACGCGAGTTCACGGGTGAGCTAACATCCTCTTAGGCCTACTCCCGCTCTCCCTCCCCCTCTCTTGCGTGCTTGCACCGAGGTTTTTCCCGCCGTCGTCGTCGCAGTTGCCCAGATTCGAGCCGTCCGGAATCACCCGGATTATTCCGGATCGATTCCGGGTCGACCGGATTTTTCCGGACATTTCCGGACGAATTCCGAAACCCCAACCGAAAGATTTTGAGGTCACCTCGGATTTGGTTCGGATTTAGCCCAGATTATTCCGGACCATCCGGAATATTCCGGCCCAATCCGGATGAATTCCGAACCAAGCTGAAACTTGTGAACTTGTAATTTGACTTCTTTTCGTTAAATCTTGCAAATGGTGTACCATTTTGAGCAGTGTTTCAGATGCTATCTAAATATGCTAGTATCACCTCATGACAACAACTTGCCCTTTTATATTATTCTCTACTTGGTTAAAAGATATAAATCCAAATAACCTTTTAAATTGCTAATTGTCCATCGGTACTCCGAAAACTACCAATAAGGCACCGAAGGTGAACATAAGAACCAAACCTCTTTAATCATGTCATGTTCATGCATAATTGAGCAATTTCTAAAATGAGGGAATCTGTATGAACAATTGGACATTAAGTCAAATATGAGGTGTTTTCCAAATAATTTCCTTAATTATTTGGCACCCCATTTAATTGTGCCCTTAAGTTACATAATGGAATCCTTGCATAAATTTTGACATGCCATCATGTGATTGAGCATTGCACCTTGTGTTCTTGTGATTTATGTGTGCTTGTATTTTCTTTTGGGTATCGATAGATTCCGGAGTCGAGGTTACCGATAGCTACCCCGACGATCAATACTACGCGCCCGGGCAGCAAGGCAAGAGATAACCTAACCTTCTTGGCATATAGCATCCTATGTTTTGATCAAATTATTTTATCCACCATAATATTGCATGCGGTTCAAAGGTCTCTTTTGGTAAACATAGAATCCTATGAATGCATGTTTCTTCCCCCGAGCCAATCGCATGTATCCCTACCTATGAACCCTAGTGTTTATGTGTTGGCCGGATACAAATTTTAATTGTTGGTTATATGCTTAGCCATGCTTAGAAATGCTTAGTTGAAATGCTAGTAATGTCCGTTATTGAATTCCATATTTATTGATGATGATGGAATGATTCGGGCATGGTGGATGAATGTAAGGCTTAAGTAAATTGCTAAAGGCTTGGATGAGTTGCCCTCGGGGAGGGTGGTTTGCCTCATTCTTGCCGCCTAGGCTGAGAGTGCTTTTAGCTAGAACCAAGAAAACGAGCGTGCTTCCGGAGGTGGGGGCATATGGAACCCCCTTTGACCGAATAAGTTGTGAGGGGCTTGTCAAGGGTCCTCTAGTTCGAGTTTTCCATTTGCGCGTGAGTTGTGTGGGTGGAAAAAGGAACGAGGATGGTGGTGTTTAGGAATGTGGCCGCGGGGCAGGGCGCTGGGAGCGCTTAACCTGTCCTTCCGCACACTGATGGTCCTTGAGTAAGCCTCATGCAATGTAAAGGTCTAACCGCGCCCGTTCGCCGGCCTTCCTGGAAGAGGGCCAACTAGGTGAGCCGGACGGTACCGATGGGTAAATTAGTACACCCCTGCAGGGTTTAATCTTTTCGAAAAGCCGTGTCCACGGTTATGGACAAATTCTTGGGAAAGGCGGATTAGCTCATAGATAACATTAACCTAATTGATATGGCAGCTAAAGGTTGCATTAATCAACAAGAGAGTGAAGGTTCATTTCCTCGAGGGTGAGTCGAGGGAGTGCCTTTGTGTGAGATGAGTGGTGATGGTTGTGAGTAGGTTCGCGAGAACCGAAAGGTGATAATGATACTCTCTTACCCCGTTGTAAAATACTCTGAGTAGACGAATGCCATGGGTCAACTATTTTCTGTATATGAAACTTAGCTTTATGCAAAAGAAATACCTATAAAGCTTTAGAGCCTCCGTCAGTCATTGGGCCTATATCGCCCTACTAAACTTGCGAGTACGTCGTACTCAGTCTCTCTTGCTGCTTTTATGTATTTGTATTTCAGAGGAGGACGACGCCGAGCGACTAGGTGGTTTCTTCGTGGACGTCGACTACTAGTCTGGGGTTCCCAGGTGGCAGCTTGGGACCGTGGAACAAGCTGGCTGGGATGATGTTTATTGTAGGCCTCTTAGGCCATATATTTGCTTCTTGTTGTTAGACAACACTACCCGCTTCCGCTTGTTGAATTGTAGGATCTGTGATCCTTTTGCCTTGTAATATTTGTATTCTTCTCATTATATGAGTTGCCATATAAATGTTTTGTGTCGTAGAGTCATGCTTTGTGCCAGTTCTGTTCCACAAGTCTCGATCTTTGTATTATACATTGATGGTTGTGTTGTTTACATAGCCTCTCTGTATAATTCCGGGGTCGGGGCGCTACAAGTTGGTATCAGAGCAGGACTGCCTGTAGGAAACCCGTTCTTTTGGTCGATGTCGAGTCTAGTTCGTGAAAATTATTTTCAACCTAAAAATGAGTTGTGAAAACCCTCCTAGGATTCTTTTTACTCCTCATCCAATTCACTCTGATCTCGGTGTCATCTTACCTCTATTTGATTTTAACGGTTCTTTTGATCGTCGACAAAGTTCTAAATCTTTAGGATCTCGGGGTTTGGGTTCCTACCTTTAGTTACTAGTTATCCTTACTCCTCTGCCAACCCTAAAACATGAAGAAAGGAAGTATGATGGTTCGTCAAGATATTTCTTTGCTTTAGCCCAAGATCTTGAACCGAAGGTCCCGGATTGTGCTAGGGCTCCGGTGTAATTATTCATGAGGGCTGTCACCCTTGTGAGTGTTATGCTATTGTGGGTCCCAGTGCATGAAGCTGATCTTTAACCCAAGATCTTTCTGTTGAACCCTGATGTTATTTATCTATATCTGGAAGCAACAATGATCTATCTTATCTGTCGGAATCGGTTACTAACTTGTCGTTGTTCCAATTCTTCAGAATGGCTCCTACCCGTCGTGGGGAACATAGCA
Organism: Puccinellia tenuiflora; assembly: GCA_012064385.1. Classification (NCBI taxonomy): domain Eukaryota; kingdom Viridiplantae; phylum Streptophyta; class Magnoliopsida; order Poales; family Poaceae; genus Puccinellia; species Puccinellia tenuiflora. The sequence continues at coordinate 1,108,489 of QRDG01000302.1, read as the reverse complement.
GCCCTGACCCACCGCCGCCACCCTCAATGGCGGAGGTTATGATGGCAATTGAACAAAACCGTCTGCGCAATGAGCGGTTGCTCGAGCAGCTGGTCCAGCAAGGGGCCAGGAGGAACACGGACTGCACCACCCTCAACCAGTTCTTGCGGTCCCAACCTCCTACATTCTCTGAAGCTAAGGAGCCGCTTGATGCGGATGATTGGCTTCGGGCTATCGAGCGCAAGTTTGCCGCTCTCCACGTTCCTGCAGCGGAGCACGTCAACTTCGCCACCTACCTTCTGGAAGGAGCCGCCGGCTCCTGGTGGGAGAGCCACGTGGCAATGGTCGCCGCGGGCCATGTTGTTACATGGGAGGAGTTCCGCGCCGCTTTCCGTGCGGCGTACATCCCCAAGCCCATCCTCGAGCTCAAGAGGCGGGAGTTCCTGGACCTAACCCAGGGACGCATGGACGTCCAGTCCTATGGACGGGAGTTCAACCACCTCTCCCGTTACGCCCCTCGGGACATGACGAATGATGAGGACAAGCAATATCTCTTCCGCAAGGGGCTCGCACCTCGCCTTCGATACGAGCTCCTACCCTTCAAGTTCACCTCCTACCAGGAGCTCTACAATCAGGCTCTTACCATGGAGCAGGGTAGGAAGGAGCTGGAGGCTTCTAAGAGGCCAGCTCCAGCTGATCACCAGAGCTCCTCTCCTATTGAAGGCAAGAAGCGCAAGGTATTTGTGCCTTTCAGCACCGTGCCTAAGGCGCCCTTCGCGCCGAAGCCCACCGGGGTACCTGCCACCTCCGCCTCGCCCAGCTACTTCGACCTTGGGTGCGGGTGGAAGTGGGTACCACCCTCAGCTGCCTCCACCACCGCAGAGGCCCACTGTTTCAGCTGTGGCCAGCCTGGGCACTTCTCCAGGGAGTGTCCCCAGAAGGCACCGGCTACCTCAGCACCCTGCACCTGCTCCCTCTACACCAGCCGCCAAGGCTGTGCCCACCAGCCGTGGTCGCCTAAAACCACGTCTCGGCTGAAGGAGTTGAACGGGACCCCCGTGTTCTCATGGGTATGATTCGAATCAATGATTCTCCAGCTTCAGTCTTATTTGATTCTGGAGCATCGCATTCATTCATATCCATATCGTATGCACTCAACCATCAAATACCGTTTGAGGATATGGACTCATCGATAGTGGTCAAGACCCCTGGCTCTAGTTGGCACACTCACTGGATGTCTCCGGAGGTTCAGATTTCTATAGCGACAATTCCTTTCCCGTTTTCGTTGATAGCACTAAAGTCAGCGGGGTTAGATGTCATTTTGGGCATGGATTGGCTAGTCACAGTATCAGGCCAACTGAATTGTGTTGCCAAGACTATCACAGTAAACCACCCAACTATGGACTAGTGCGTTACTGGTCCCCTACTCCATAACTCTGTCCACTGCCACTCCCACTCTCCGAAGTCAGTCCTATTTTCCTGGAGGGTGTCACCCCACCTAAGATACATGAGGTGGTTGTGGTGTGTGATTTCCCGATATCTTTCCTGAAGAATTGCCTGGCATGCCACCTGATCGAAGTGTGGAATTCGTCATTGAATTGGTTCCGGTAACCGCCCCAAATTCCAGAGGGCCTTACCACATGCCAGCGGAAGAGCTAACTGAATTGAAGAAGCAACTTGATGAGCTGCTGGAAAAGGAATTCGACCGCCCGAGTAGCTCGCCTTGGGGCTGCCCGGTCATCTTTGTCAAAGAAAGGAATACCCATGATCCTCGACTGGTTGTTGATTACCACCCTTCTGCGGTGACCGTCAAGGACAAGTATCCTATTCCTCGAATAACTGACCTATTCGATCATCTAGCCGGTGCAACGGTATTCTCCAAGATGGATCTGAAGGTCAGGATACCATCAGATAAAAATTAGAAGGAGGATATTCCGAAAACGACTTTCACTACTCAATATGGCTTATATGAGTATACCCCGGCAGAAAAGTTACTATGACCAACACCATCAAAAAGTTCACTATGAAATTGGTGATAAGCTTATCCTCGAGTCTCTCCTCTCCGAGGTGTTCGTCGCTTCGGAATCAAGGGCAAATTAGCTCCCCGCTATGTTGGCCTTTCACCGTACTAGCCAAGCGAGGAGATCTCTCCTATCAACTTGAATTGCCTACCAATTCCCCGGATGTTCCTGATGTGCTCCATGCTTCCCTCTTCCTCTTCCTACTCTAGGAATCTCGGGGCGAGATTCTTGTAAGGGGGGTAGATTTGTAACAGCCCTAACTTGGTAATGAAAAATACGAAGAATTTTTCCACTTTTTGCATTCTTGTTTGCATCATGGCATATCTTTAATTTGCTAATGTTAACAAGTAACCGAATGGGAAACGATAAAAGGAGGGAAGCCAAAACTTCCCAAAGCTTTACTCTTTGAAATGCAAGCTATGGTGTTAACCATGCCATGGCAGGTGACCATATGGTTCAACGAGTTCACCTAAGTTCAACAAATGCTCACTAAACCAAATGGCTTGTCTTCTAATTGTTCCAAGTTTCGACTCAGTTGTGGTTCAAAGCATTTTTCCTATTGTTGAAACCTTTGGTAAGTTGCCGTAGAAATATCAAGGAAATATAGGGAGCTTCCGATTCTAGTTAGAGCATACCTATAAATTCCTGTAATTTTGGGGTTAGTAGCCCAAATAAACTGGCCTTTTCTGCCAATGTCTGGTCATCCGGAATGACCCGGATTTTTCCGAATCAATTCCGGACCAGTCGGAATTTTCCGGACCTTTCCGGAAAATTCCGGATGAAGCACAGTGGCGACCATGCGCACTGGCGCCATGCCGCCCGACGCCCACCTGCTCCCTTGCCCATGCCGCTCGACGCTGTGGCCCCCCTTGAGGTCAAAGCCGCATGCCACGACGCCCCGACCTCACCTGCTCCTTTCCCCCCCTGCTCTCTCTCTCGTCTCCCTCCCGAGCTCCCCACGGCCACACCCCGTTGCCGCCGTAGCCGAGCACGCCGTCGTTGTTTGAGAGAGCGCGAGATAGATCGACGACCACCACATGCTGCGCCGCATTCTCTCCTCCCTCCCAGGCCAAGGAATCGGCCCGGGACCGGCCGGATCAACGCCGGCGTCTTCGATTTCGTCCGCCACCGGCCAAGCCCCACCGGCCCGATTCGATCGCCGCCGGCCTCCCCTCGCCTAACCGGTCACGCACGCGAGTTCACGGGTGAGCTAACATCCTCTTAGGCCTACTCCCGCTCTCCCTCCCCCTCTCTTGCGTGCTTGCACCGAGGTTTTCCCGCCGTCGTCGTCGCAGTTGCCCAGATTCGAGCCGTCCGGAATCACCCGGATTATTCCGGATCGATTCCGGGTCGACCGGATTTTTCCGGACATTTCCGGACGAATTCCGAAACCCCAACCGAAAGATTTTGAGGTCACCTCGGATTTGGTTCGGATTTAGCCCGGATTATTCCGGACCATCCGGAATATTCCGGCCCAATCCGGATGAATTCCGAACCAAGCTGAAAACTTGTGAACTTGTAATTTGACTTCTTTTCGTTAAATCTTGCAAATGGTGTACCATTTTGAGCAGTGTTTCAGATGCTATCTAAATATGCTAGTATCACCTCATGACAACAACTTGTCCTTTATATTATTCTCTACTTGGTTAAAAGATATAAATCCAAATAACCTTTTAAATTGCTAATTGTCCCTCGGTACTCCGAAAACTACCAATAAGGCACCGAAGTGAACATAAGAACCAAACCTCTTTAATCATGTCATGTTCATGCATAATTGAGCAATTTCTAAATGAGGGAATCTGTATGAACAATTGGACATTAAGTCAATATGAGGTGTTTTCCAAATAATTCCTTAATTATTTGGCACCCCATTTAATTGTGCCCTTAAGTTACATAATGGAATCCTTGCATAAATTTTGACATGCCATCATGTGATTGAGCATTGCACCTTGTGTTCTTGTGATTTATGTGTGCTTGTATTTTCTTTTGGGTATCGATAGATTCCGGAGTCGAGGTTACCGATAGCTACCCCGACGATCAATACTACGCGCCCGGGCAGCAAGGCAAGAGATAACCTAACCTTCTTGGCATCTAGCATCCTATGCTTTTATCAAATTATTTTATCCACCATAATATTGCATGCGGTTCAAAGGTCTCTTTTGGTAAACATAGAATCCTATGAATGCATGTTTCTTCCCCAAGCCAATCGCATGTATCCCTACCTATGAACCCTAGTGTTTATGTGTTGGCCGAGATACAAATTTTAATTGTGGTTATATGCTTAGCCATGCTTAGAAATGCTTAGTGAAATGCTAGTAATGTCCGTTATTGAATTCCATATTTATTGATGATGATGGAATGATTCGGGCATGGTGGATGAATGTAAGGCATAAGTAAATTGCTAAAGGCTTGGATGAGTTGCCCTCGGGGAGGGTGGTTTGCCTCATTCTTGCCGCCTAGGCTGAGAGTGCTTTTAGCTAGAACCAAGAAAACGAGCGTGCTTCCGGAGGTGGGGGCATATGGAACCCCCTTTGACCAAATAAGTTGTGAGGGGCTTGTCAAGGGTCCTCTAGTTCGAGTTTTCCATTTGCGCGTGAGTTGTGTGGGTGGAAAAAGGAACGAGGATGGTGGTGTTTAGGAATGTGGCCGCGGGGCAGGGCGCTGGGAGCGCTTAACCTGTCCTTCCGCACACTGATGGTCCTTGAGTAAGCCTCATGCAATGTAAAGGTCTAACCGCGCCCGTTCGCCGGCCTTCCCTGGAAGAGGGCCAACTAGGTGAGCCGGACGGTACCGATGGGTAAATTAGTACACCCCTGCAGGGTTTAATCTTTTCGAAAAGCCGTGTCCACGGTTATGGACAAATTCTTGGGAAAGGCGGATTAGCTCATAGATAATGTTAACCTAATTGATGTGGCAGCTAAGGTTGCATAATCACGTGTGTTAAAGGTTCACTTCCTCGAGGGTGATTCGAGGGGTGCCTTGGTGAGATGAGAGTGGTTGGTTACTAAAGGGTTCGATGAGAACCGATGATGATAATGATACTCTCTTACCCCTTTATCAAAATATTCTGAGTAGACGAATGCCAAGTGTCTTTATATTTCGGTTTATGAAATCTGGCTTTATGCAAAATAACTACATATAAAGCTTTAGAGCCTCCGTCAGTCATTGGGCCTATATCGCCCTACTAAACTTGCGAGTACATCGTACTCAGTCTCTCTTTGCTGCCTCTATGTATTTGTATTTCAGAGGAGGACGACGCCGAGCGACTAGGTGGTTTCTTCGTTGACGTCGACTACTAGTCTGGGGTTCCCAGGTGGCAGCTTGGGACCGTGGAACAAGCTGGCTGGGATGATGTTTATATGTAGGCCTCTTAGGCCATAATTTGCTTCTTGTTGTATTAGACAACGCTACTTCGCTTCCGCTTGTTGAATTGTAGGATCTGTGATCCTTTTGCCTTGTAATATTTGTATTCTTCTCGTTATATGAGTTGCTATATAAATGTTTGTGTCGTAGAGTCATGCTTTGTGCCAGTTCTGTTCCACAAGTCTCGATCTTTGTTTTATACATTGATGGTTGTGTTGCTTACATAGCCTCTCTGTATAATTCCGGGGTCGGGGCGCTACACTGTCACGGGTCTCTTTGGCGAAGCGGAGGGCCTCTTGGCGCTCCGCCTGGGCCGTCGCGTCCCACCGGCGGCACACCTCACCCTCTCGTGGAGAAGAGCCCAGGCTCCGCTAAGCCTTGCCTTCTCCTCTGCCAGGGCACTTTCTTCCTCGGCGAGCTGCTCCTCCAGCCCGTCGAGTGCCCGCCGCGCCTGGTTGAGGATGACCCGGCGACGAATTGCTTGGCGCTGCGACCCGTGCAGCGCCAAGGCTCCCGCACTACTGCTGGGTGCGGAGCCGTCCTCGATCCTCGTCGAGGCGCCCGGGGCCGCCTGCCCCGGGCCCACGACCGCCTCTGGTGCGGTCCGGGGGCTTGTGGGGGCGCCTCCCTCGGCGCTCGCTTCGGTTGCCCTCTGGGGGCTGGGCGCCCTCTCGCGCTCAGCTCCAGCGCTGGTGGGCTCCGACGGCGCCTCCGCCTCCTGCTCCTCGGGGGCGCCTCCGGTCCCCTCTGTGATGGCCGCGTCCGCCGCGGCCTCGGGCGCGTTAGCCCTTCTCGAGGGAGCCTCCTCCTCCTCTGGAGGCGGCTCCACGACGGTGTTTTCGTCCACCCTCTCCTCCTCCGTCTCCCGCTGGACGGGAGGGGTGGCCGCCCTGGTTGGCGACAGCGGCGTCGCCTCCGCTCTCGCCTCCTCCGCGCGGTGCTCCACCACGGGAGGGACAGCTGCCTGCTGCGGCTCGCCAGCCACAGGCGTCTCCGCGACGACGCTGGCGGTCTCTCCAAGCTTGTAGAGCCGCCGCCTCTTGGGCTCAGCAGGTTGCCTGAAAGGAAGACAAGTTGAAGATCCTTCAAAGGGGTTTCCTCAGAAGCAAAATGTTAAGGGAAAAAAGGAAATCAGAGGCTTACTCATCGGCCATCACCCACACCCTTTTCTTTGCCTTGGGTGGCTGGGCGTCGCTTGCTCCGGCCACCTCCCGAGTCGCTCCGGCCTCCGCGCGAGGAGTGTCTCTCGCGGTTGCGGCCCTCCTGTCATGGACGGCCTTGGAGCGGAGTTCGCGGCGCCCTCCCCCGCCGCCGCTCGTCCCCTCCTCCTCTTCGACGCGTTGGGAGCGGGCGACGTGGAAGGCACCCTCCTCATCGCTGGAGGAGAGCACCTGGAGGTCCACCTCAGCAGGAACGCTCCTTGAGGAGCCGGCGTCTTCACCAGCGGGGCCGGCGTCCCTCGAGGCCTCATCCTCGCCGAGGGGGTCCTCGCCTCTCGAGGCCTCTTCCTCAACGGACTCCTCGGTCTCCTCGGGCTCCGGAAGCTCGTCCATGTACTCCGGCTCCGCCGCCCACGGGTTAGGGCGAGGCCCGCGGTGCCCCGCGGGCACAATTCCCCACTCGTCGAACGTGGGCATGCGCGCGCGCTGCTCCACGATGCTCTCCTCGGCGAAGCAGATGAGCGGCTTGGCCTCCTCCTTTTTGGCGGACGGGATCTCCGACGTCGTGAAGAGGACGCCCATGATCTGGCGTAGTACCTCAGGCGCGAAGCCATCCCTGCTCAGGCGCATTGCGTCCTCCCTGCCGTCGTACCGCCACACCGGCTCAGCGTGCATCTGCAGAGGAGCGATCCGGCGCCTCGTGAAATCTTTCGCCACCATCTGGCCGGTGACCCCTGCCTCGCGGATGCGTCGAATACACTCGTACACCGCGTCAAGCCTCGAGCCCTGGAAGTCCGCGCTCGCCCAGCGCGCCCACTTCCTCGGGGGCCCCTCAGGCACCTCCAGAAGAGGGTGTGTGGCCTTGGCGTCGACGAAGAGCCACTTCTCGCGGAACTTGTCCACCTTCTTCGTCACCTTGGTGATGGCGTCCTCACTGCACCAGGCGATGGGAATGTAGTTCTCACTCCTGGCGTCGGCGATGCGGAAGGAGACGCACCCGAGCCGCTCGTTCTGGGCGGTGCTCCGGAGGGAATAGAAGCTGCGGAAGAGCGCCATCGAGGGGCGGATGCCGATGTAGGCCTCGTAGAAGTGGGCGAAGATGGCGAGGATGAGGATGGAGTTGGGATGAAGATGAAGCAGTTGGATCTGATACACCTCCAAGATCGCCAGGAGGAAGTCGAAGAACGGCGGAACCAGGCCGGCGTAGAGAGTATGGAGGAAGATGGGGTAGAACGTCTCGGTGAGCCTGCTGCCGGCCGGCCTCATCTCGGTGGCCCCATGCTCGTTGGTGCTCGCCGCCACCAGGCGGCGCACCGTCGCTATCGTCGCCGCGGTAACGCGCGTCCGCGGCAGTGCTCCCTCGAGAGCAGCAGCGCGCGCCATCGCCGCCGACGTGCCGGCTTGCGCCGTAGCTTTGCCCTTCAGGTCGGCAGCAGCTCTCTTGGGTGCCATGGTCGCCTGGGAGGAAGACGAAGACTCTGGAGTTGGAGCGCTCTGGAGAGATTGGAGGCGTGGGGAGAAGTGTGCGGAGGAGTTATGGGAGAAGTGATGGGCGCCGACCGCGCGCCCAGGCTTTATTGACTGGCTCCTGAGTCGTGGCGGGCCCCGCCACGTCGCCCGTTGGAGCCGAGGAGGTCGTGGCCGCGGGTGCAATCGTCGTGCTCCACGTGTCGCGGCCCTGTCAGGCATCTTTGGCCCCTCGACGCTTCGCCTTCATCCGTGGGCCTCGGCGTGCCCGTCGCGGGCCCGGGGGCTACTGTCGGCACAGTGGAAACCAGGGTACCACGGGCCGGCCTGCCAGGGCCCACGAATTTCTTCGGACGATTTTCGCTAAGGACCAGGCTCTCCAAGCCTGGCGAGCCTCGCGAGGATTTTCCCTCGCGAGGGATCTGTTCTCCCCGCCGAGGGCTTTCTCCCTTGGTGAGGGACCGCTACTCGACAAGGCGTCTCCGACGCCACCTGCAATTCTGCTAAGGACCAAGCCGAAGGGCTCGGCGAGGCCTTTTTTGCCTCGCCGAGCCCCTTCCTCGCGAAGCCATCTCTGCCTCCGTGGCAGAGCGCACATGGGATCTGCGCCATGTGCAGAGTGACGCGCGCGCCTACGTGCGATGACGACGACGCCGCAGTTGCCATTTCCATGTATAAAGCAGTCAACAAAGCGGAGCCAAGCAAAGCGGACAACGAGTATTGCCTCTTTGGTGATAAGGGAACCGTCTGCCGCTACGCTCCAAGGGCGACGTCACCGTGGGTCGCATCCCACCTCAGCAAGCGCCAGCCCACCGTCCGGCTGGTCGGTGGCCTTTTTCAGCCTTGGTGACGCCGCTCCCCTGCCGTGGACCGCGTCCACGAGTTCTACCTTTATGGTGCACCCTGCTCCTTCCTTCGTCGCCATATGGTAACCCTTCCCGCCCAAATGTTTGGGCAGAAGAGGTCCAGGACGCCTATAAAAGGAGGGGAGGCACGCCCGTGCAAAGGGTTCGCGATCTGGAAGCTTAGACAAAACCCTAGATCTAAGGACTAGCAAGTAGCCATTGTTAGCCTCCTCGAGCTCGACAAGCTCTCCTTGACTGTAAACTCTCCAAGCAGTGCAATACACCAAAGCAGGACGTAGGGGTTTTACCTCCCTAAGAGGGCCCTGAACCTGGGTAAGATCTTGTGTCCATCTCTGCAGTGTCGTCCGCAGCGAGTCCGACGAGCACCGTCGCCGGAGCACGTTGAGGATTGTTTGACTCCGCGTGCAGCCCCTTACACGATACCTTGGAGACACCCCTTGTTCCTGGGAACAATCTCCGACAGTTTCCTTAAGTAAAATTGCACATCAATAATTCCCTGTTATTTCCGTGACACTTCCACACTGAAGTTTAATTCCGGACAATGTAGTAGATATATAAAATGTTGTAAGACACAATTTCCAACATCTCCCACTTGACTAAAAACATTTTATTTCAATCAAGGTGAATTCCCATGCAATTAACATGGTTAGAAGATAATTTCTTCCTTCAGTGCGCTCACGTTGTATATACACTTTGTGACCTTTGGAGTCATATTATCACAAAGAAACAGGTTATGATGCACCTTCCACGACCTTAAGTTTTCGAAAAATTTCCTTAGCCATATACTTCCTTCAATGCTTGACATGCATTAAAGTATTCATATATATTCCGAAAAACAATGAATATCCATATGTTTCCATTGTAAATCATTGATACCTACAAATTTAAATATTAGCACATAACATAAAAGTAGATTACCTTTCATGAAGATCCAATTCCAAAAAATATTGTCAATATATCCACGCAGCTGGAGGTTGAGATCATCAAAGAATAATGAATGATCCATATTTCATTGACATTGCATGACAAGTCCATTATGTGATCCAACAATCTTTATAAGATTCATATTCCGTTTGCTAAAATTCCAGCAAATCGCTTTATGTGCTAATCAAAATAGCAACAATACAGTGGAATGGCTAAGTTCAGGTCACACGAGTAATGTCCCACGATAATTGTGGTATGATGATTACTCTTCCTTTTTTTTCATGAGTTTAAACATAATTCCTCATAGAGTATCATTCCCTTTATCAAGGTATTTGACAGGTTTGCAATTTTACATAGAAAAAATATCAAAACATTCTCTATGTAATTCCACTCCCAAATTGCAGAAATGTTTGAATATTCCTTTCATATGAAAGTTAGAACAAGACCAAGCTTTACATTCCATCAATGTGATATTCAAAGAAAACAAGCAGAACATAGTTAGCACATATAGCAATAACACAAAAACAATTTACACTAACCTTGTATATGACCATCTTCCATCATAAATAAAACCATATGACCTGATGTACCATTGATGTGAAGCTTGTTCGAGTAACATAAATTGATCTTTCCAATTAGCAAACCGTGTCTTTATTCCCACCTCCTCTAAATTCCAGAGTTTCCACAAAGTAAACATTTCCTTTGTGTACAGAATCAAACAACAAGCTCAGCATTGAAATTTTCACTAAGCATGTTACATTAAAATTCCTTGTATGTAAATCCATTTACAACATATAGCCTTGCGGTTGTTGGGTAAAATCACAAGTTCCCAAACTTTAGTTCCTCCTCATTTGAGTTTATTTCTTCCCGCAATGCTTTCAACCATATAATTTAAACTAGTAACAACTTTAACTATTCCATACAAGTTTACATGTTCCTCTAAAACATAGAGTGATTTCCCCAAAGAATAGACAATAGTAAAAATAAAAACATATGATGGTCCATGTTAATTCCTCCCACTTTTCCTAAGCATGTTAGTGTTGGGAGTTTAAATTGTGTTTTCCTTTGGATTTATTCATATGATTCTGGTGTGACTACTAGTAAATCCACTCTTCATCACACAATACCATGTTCCTACTTTCCACCAATTTTCCTATTTCCAGATCAAAACAAAATACCATTTGATCCACTAGAATATGTACATTAAAATATTGGTGTGCTATGTAGTAAATAATCATTCCAATTCCATACTACCAAAATATAAATAGAATAATTCCTTCCAGTTCACAAACTATAAACAGTGACTGTGATAGATACTTACTAAACAAACGTAGTAATCAACGGAATAACCAACAGTTGTATTCCTCCATTCATCCACGGAGTGTATGATATAGGACAACAGTGAATAATTCCATGCTCATTACATTAGTTTCAGTTAATATTCCTGGAGTGTATATCCCCCACCAATCAGTTTTCAAACCTTTAATTCTTTTGATGAACTGATTTTCCACTTCAGTGTCCAATATTAATACAAAAAACCTTCCGACTTGTATTGTAAAAGATATAAATAACCATACCAAGTGTAATCATGAAACAAAATAGATATATTCTCCTCAAGTAGGAGTGTCCAAAAATACCGTAATTATATGTCGACGAAGTATCATAATCCTCCCACTAAAGTTTAGAATTCCAGAATTAATAATCCACTAATTCTATTCCTTGATATGTGACCAAGTCGTAAATGATATAAAAATAATTGAACCTCTAGTGGGAGTGTAAAACCAAATGTCACATTAAAGAGAAATCCATAACTGATAGTCCTCCCACTTAAAGTTTATAATTCCAGAATTTAACAAGCGTAATTATGTTTGTAGAGTATGACCAAGTCGTAAATACCATCAACAATAAATTCCGAGCATGTGTTCCTATTACAAGTATTCCTCCCTATGGAGTTATCTTCACAAAATAAACAACTTGTCCATCAACTTCCAATGGATTGTCAAAACAAATAAGACCATTGTGTTAAATTCCGTAAAGCACTAATTTCCAATTGAGCAATATTTCCACTCTTCCTTTTCCAAATAGCATGTCATAATCAACAATTTCCGATAGAGAAGTACAAAGCAAATTCCTTCTCATCGTAGGTGAATATAAGAACAATAATAATTCCTCCACACGGGAGTTTGATTGCATAATTTCCAAATTCCAAGCATATGATCATATTTAGTAATAACGCCTAAGTAGACATATCTATTTCCGCTTGGAATTGTTTGCATATAAATAAGTTGCTATTGTATTCCATCAAATTATGACGTAGATGCAAAGTCTACAATCCAACTCTATGGAAAAGTGGGTATGAACAAATATTTGACAAAACAATAAATTGGACATACCTTAAGCAAAGATCAAATTTCCGCCCTTAGAACGTTGTCCATCTTCCGTAAGATCAAGTTTTCCGCCCTTGGAGCGTTTTCCATCTTTCTCCAAATATAAGTGATGTAAATTTCAATATAAACATACTTCATGTCGTCTCGTCATTGTCACGCCAGATAATTCCGATGAATTCTTAAATACTCCGACAGATTCCGAAGTGTACCAATGAGTTCCAATATATTCCGATGATAATGTGAATCCCATAGCAATTAAACAAAAAATCATAGTGAAAAAAAATTAATCCATCTGACGAAGAGTTTAATAAATTTCCTCAGAGTGCATTCCAATTTCCTCCGGTGATAATAAATATAAGTCTCAACCATAAAAATCCTTTTCCGGGTTACGCACAAATTCCACGTAATCTGTTCACTCTCATATTCATGAGCTAAAGAATCAAACATTGATATAACTATGTGAACTAGTTAATTTTCCGTAGTCAAATACCATAGTTTTCCTGTCCCTTTTGACTTTTCCGGTTTATACAAGTTAATGACATAATCAATTTTCTCAATTGAAAACAAATACATGATTCCCTTTCCAAACCGTGTAATTAGAGCATCTAAAGTGCATGTTCTAAATAACTTAGAGAATACACTTTATGATGACATTGCCATCGAAGGAAAAGTGTTGCCGATATGTAGCGCGGCAAATTCTGTGGAAAAAAAAAATCCTCCAAGCGACAAGACAGAAGAATACCGAGCGCAACAAGATACTCATTGATTTCCACATTCAGTCCTCAATACGGATTGATTAATGCTTCCTCGATTACCTGGCCAGAGTGAACCAACAGGTTGAACTGAAGTACTAGTAGCAGTCCGAAATATTGTTCGAGCAGATCTTTTTCCTTCTAGAGTTCTGAATCAGCTTCCATATGTCAATTCCTTAATTCCATGCTACACGCAAATTATCAGGGACGATGGTGATGTCCTGTTTCCTGTAGGCGTTTAGTCGAACAGGTCGCGAGCGCTGTTGATGGCGAGAAACGGCACAACGTCCGAGCTAGTTGGGAGGAGCTTCCTGAGGTGTTGTTGTCGATTTGATGCAGCAGCTGGCGATTCCAGCGACAGACGAAGCAGCAGGACGTCGTGTTCCTCGGCAAGATCGATCTCGGCGAGTTGGTGCAGGACGGCAGCAGCGACGCAGCGACGCAGTGGACCGCGTCCCGCGGCCGGATCGAACGCGATCGGTGATTCGACAGCAGAGCACGCCGGCGACAACAATTTCGCAGTGGATTCCGGCATGCCTGGCGACCGGATCTCAGGCTTCCGTCGGATCCAGTTCACATGTTCTTCCGTTGCGGCAGAGCAGCACATCGATGCGGCCGGACGGATTGGCGAAGGATTTGGGTGAGCGACCGGGCACCGGTGGAATTCGAGATCTCTCCAACCGATCTATCACAGATCACCACAGAGTCGCAGCGGAACTTGACGGCGAACGCAGAAACGGTAGAGTGCACAGCGGATTTTCCTCTACGTCCGCAGATGACGGCGGCAGTTGACGATGACCGGCGGTCGACGGGAGTTGCACAGCGGACATGGATTTCTGGCCGTGACCAACCATCGGCTCTGATACCAATGTAGAAAAATTAGGGTTAGACCTAATCGGCCTACCCTCTATTCCTCTGCCTTATCGATGGTGCCGCTCACAATGCAATTTGAGGCTAGAGGGTGGGACCTTTATATAGACTTCAAATTTCAGATAGAACAATCTGTTTCCAGTTAGGACTCGTGACATGTTAGACTAACCACAATACCTAACAGTCAGTTACCGAGCCTATTACTGTTTAGGTCCCAGCATGCATGTGTGAGTCATGCGCCGAGTTCGAATACAAATCAAACTCGCAGGCTTAACAATCCATAGAGCCAATCCTACGAACAACCTGTCATTCCACTCTATACTGTTACCGGGTATAATTCCAGCGTATTAATATACACCGTGTTCCAGTATAGACGTACCGGCTTCCTTAAGTATGTTTCCTTAAGTACAATTGCACATCAATAATTCCCTGTTATTTTCGTGACACTTCCACACTAAAGTTTAATTCCAAACAATATAGTAGATATATAAAATATTGTAAGACACAATTTCCAACAAGGCAGACTCTATCCTCAAACTCAAGATGAATGTTCTGAAACTTGGGTTCAAGATGGTGCATAGTTATGCTGAAGGTGTAGCAGTAGATATCATTGCTTGCTCAAAAATGAGAAAGATACGGGAAGCTTGAATACATTTAAGAACTTCTCGTATCATTGTAGATACTGAGAGTAACAATGGAGTTCCCGGTATTTATTTCATCACTCAACAAAAGAATAATACATATCTCACTAACTGAAGTCATTAATGTTTTGTCAACAAAAAGATGAAAATACAATATGTTTTTGTAGAGAAAAAATGCAATCTGTTATACTGACTAGGCCAAACAACAAAAAATGTGCAATCTAAAGTTTGGTGTCGGCAGTCCTCTGTTTGTCTACAGGAAATAATGTGTAGACACAATCATGTTGGGATATAAAATAATGAAGGGAAAATCTATACAACAGCGCCGCACGTCCGTCCTTCCCTTGCGGCGGCCGCACCGCCCGTCAGATTTTTTTTGGGCGCGTCCAATTATGTTGCTGAGAGATAATCTCTGACTACTGCATGGACCCAGTTAAAAAAAGATCCATTGGACCATCGTATGCTACAGTGCCAACCCGAGTCACTGTTGCTACAGTACGGTGTATGACTCCAGACCAAGTAGTGTGCATGCTTTTTTTATTCTCCATCTTTATCACGTAGTCTTGATTCTTGAGACCGTAATATTTAAGTTATCGTGTGACAACTTTTTAAGCTGAAGCTGAACCATTTGCACAAACGAGACAACTCGATGGTTATACCAAAATAACTTATTAGTTGGCCCAAAAAATTTGACGGCTATTTTTAGATCTGGTAGCTATATTAAAGAACATGTAAAAAAGACCTACTCGGTTATTCTCAGGTGGGTGTGTCAAATTAATTCGGATTAGTAGTCTGGTAGACGTGTCAAATTAATCTGATAGGTGTGTCAAATTAATCGGGTAGCAGCAATTAAATTGATCTAAAACTAGATAGGCGTGTCAAATTAATCTGATAGGCATGTCAAATTAATACGGTAGGCGTGCAAATTAATCTGATAGCAGCATTTAAATTGATCTAAAATTAGGTAGGCGTGTCACATTAATCTGGTAGGCGTGTCAAATTAATTTGGAAGCAACATTTAAAATTCGATAATTGATCTCCAAAACCTGATAGGCATGTCAAATTAATCAGGTAGCTGCTAGTGCAGTAACTAATATTAAGGTAGATACATACATTAAAAAGAACTTCTTATAAAATATTATTATTTTACTAGCTAGCACTTAGAGGTCACGAGAAGTAATCTGGAATCTACGTACACGCCCCTAGCCTGCAGCAGCATGCAACTTTTTAAAATTTTGTTCCGATGCATGCATGTCGCACGATGCATGACTGGTCGGGTGTAGGCAGAAGGCTAGCATGCAGACTTTTACCATTTTCCGTGCAGTTGCCAGCAGCCAATAAAAAATTGCGTGACTGAGGCATGCGTGGGAGTGTTTCAGGTTGCCGCCGCATCGCGAGACTATACATGCGGCGCCGCTGTATAGTTTCATCCAATAATGAAACGTGCACCAATCTTTTCATTGGGGTTCTAAGTGTCAGAATATGTAGGATGGGAAAAAGTTATGAAACCACACATGATAAGTGTGAAATGCGTTTTCATTTATGCGGAAACTACAATTTTTGATAAAATTGGATTGTATTCCAATAGGAGATTAACATAATTATACAAAAATAAATAAAATGAGAAGGTGAGAAAATCATATTTCAAACATGTCAAACAAAGTTTTTATTGCAGCATGATCATAAGCTGCTTGTGACACACCGTGAATTAAATAATGTTTTAACCAATATGTCAAATGATGAGTTTGTTGCTCCGTGGCTACGCGCGGGCATTCAGCTAGTAAGTCATACAATGCAATACATTTATTGTCTTGCATACCAATCTTGGTTAATTAATTAAATAGTATTGGGAATTGTTTTATCAAGGGAAGATATGGAGAAAATAATATTTTAGTTTTTTAAGAGATCATCTCTTAGCTATGAAAACACAACATTCTCTTTCTTCAATTTGTCTCCTCCAACTAAAAAAATCCAACGTGGCAATTTTAAGGGAAGGCTATCCTCACAATTATACATGGCACTAGAACTACCTTGGACCCGTCACAGCGTTTTGCACTTGATCATTCACTAGTTTCTGCTCCGGTGCTCCACCCCCGGCGAAACTTGGGAGGCGACAAATACAAGTACGGCTGGGATCTTCCAGTACCCCTTCATAATCAGGGATACGATCGTCCTTTTATAAAATCTGACAGATACGTAGAACCCTGTAGAAAGCCAGTACCGGCCCGCGCAGTTCTATACGTGGAATTTCTGTGATGTCATCGGAACCAAAACGTCATGTGGTATATAAAGAAGAGTCGACCGCATCGCCTGCCACCATCTCCCATTCCCCCCCCCCCCCCCCCCAATTTCCGCAAAAAACCCCACGTTCTCTCTCCCTCCACCGACGACGAGAAGCTCCAACCGCTTCCGGCCATGACCAAGGACGTCGAGGCCGCGGCAGATCTGGTGCC
The DNA here is from genome assembly GCA_012064385.1 of Puccinellia tenuiflora. Taxonomy (NCBI): domain Eukaryota; kingdom Viridiplantae; phylum Streptophyta; class Magnoliopsida; order Poales; family Poaceae; genus Puccinellia; species Puccinellia tenuiflora. The sequence goes on along the minus strand of QRDG01000302.1, from coordinate 1,091,606 downwards.
GCAGAAGAATTTTGGAGGCGCATTAGAGGGCCTCGAGGGCTCGGCGGGTGTGGCGATGGAGATAGCACCAACGACGGGCTTCGCTGACGAATCACTCCGTGTTGGTGAGCAGTTACCGAACTAGGCGGTGGAAGAATCGGTCCAGGTGACGGCCGATCTAGAGGGCACGACAGCCGTCGTCGGTAGTGGCGGCTACGAGCATCTCCAGCTATCGCTAGAGGAGGAGGTCCCGGTCGGTGATCAGGTGACGATCCAGGCACTCCAGCAGTCAGACGAGGTTAGTTCATATTCCGCTCTCATCGATTAGATTAGTTAGGGTTTTCTATTAGTGGTTAGGGTTTGCTGTAAGCGCTCGTTAGATTTGCCTAGACTTTGATGGGATTAAATGTAACTAAGGGATATAGTAGTTAGGGTTTTAGTTCATCGATTAGATTAGTTAGGGTTTTCTGTTAGTGGTTAGGGTTTGGTGTAATCGTTCGTTAGATTTGACTAGGGTTTGATGTGGATGGAATGTCAGTACTGGATACAGTAGTTAGGGTTTAGTTCTTTTGTGACATGCCCTAATTATAGTAATTTCTAGATTAATTTAGGTGCATATGTCACTTAAACATATACCTTTAATTTAATTTGCACCACTTAAGTTATTTTGATGCATTGTTAGAGACATGCCCTACTTAGAGTAAATTACGGGATTAATTAGAGAAATTTTGGGATTAATTTAGGTGCATGCCCTAAACAGATACCTTTAATTTAATCAGCATCACTTAAGCTGTTTAGATGCATTGTTTGAAAGAAGTAATGATATTTGTCTTGTTAATTAAGATAAGAAATGAACATGTATTTGTTTTCAAATTTTAACGGGAATTTATTAAATTGCTGCCTTTTCTACTAGTGAGTACATGTGTGGCATTCACACGTTAAATTGATGCCTTTTATACTTAGTATTTTGTTTAGTTCTTTTGAATAAATTTGATGTATTGCCCCTGGTGAAATAGTTTGTTGCAAGTGTGTTGGTTTTATAACTTGCTCTTATTAACTATTTAGAGTATGAATTTGTTTCATTTGTTCACATGTTGGGTTTGCTTGTATGAATTTGTTTCATTAGTTTACTTTGAAATTTTAATATGTCAGTTTTTCCTTTCATTGTTAACACCTCAATCTTCATATATTAGTACAAGTAGCTGTTGTGCATTCAACTTAGGTGAATTTTGATCTTACTGCTGTGATTATGATTTATTTCATGTATTACTTAACTAGCAAAGTGGCACGCGCATTTGCGCGGCTAGAGTTTATAGTTTGAATTTATTAATTCTGGTTATTACATGTGTTTGTATTTTTACAATGACAAATATAATTTTATAAACTAAACTAAATATGATTTAAATTATTTGACTTGCCATTAGGATTTCCCTCACATGTTACTGTTGTAGACTTCTTGTGAACCAACCCAGTTCTTCATTTTTAGTATCATACTCCCTCCTTTTCACAATATAAGCCTTTTTAGCTAGCTACTTTAGCTTGCTAAAAAGGCTTATGTTGTGGAACAGAGATAGTATATATCAGAGGTCATTTGCAATGTTGACCGGTACATCACAATTCCTATTTTTAGTGTGGGCAGCACATGCGCCTAAGTGAGTTTACTTTGCCATACCCAATTTTGTTTCTTGTGCGCAAAATTCATTCGGAAGCTTCCTGTTAACGTCAAATAAATACACACGATGATTTGGTTTCCTATTTTATCTAACATCTCTCTTTCCGCGACGCGCTCATGCGTATTTGGCTCTATGCCATCGGCAAACTTGATAAGTGGGCCACTACAAAAGAAAAACCATGTTGCACCTTCGATCTTCTTCCGAATTATGTTCATCTGATTGCCACAGGCCGGTGGTGCAAAATCCAGCCATCCTATCTGCTGTGATTTGAACGGATGTGCTACTCGAGTCCCATTGCGTCCTCTTTGTGCAATGATTCTCTTCGGAAGCTTGATTCTCACTGCGATCTCTCCTCCTCCTTAGTGGAGTATATAAGCACTTCCAGGAGCCGATTGTGCTTGTAGTTGCTTGGTAAGGTTATAAGTGAGAAGTGTATAATTTTATAAGTCCCTGTTTTTGTAATGATGCAATATATTTTACTTGTGATTGTAATTTGGAAGATATCTTTGTTATATGCTCGAAAAAGAAGAAGATATCTTTGTTACACATTATTATTGTACACATATACGGATTATCTTAAGAATGAACTATTTTAGTGATATGGGGATTAAAACTGCCATAATTTATTTTTCATCATTGTAAAATTATTGTATCAGCAACACTAATGTACCAATTTTATCTAGTTCATATAGTAACTATATTTCTGTGATCTACGTCCATTACGTCTAATAGAAAATTCCCTTTCTCTGCATGGTTGATATTTTGGATGTGAGTTACTGTAATTGTATTTGATAGAAAGGATAGAAGAGGTAATAGAGAGATGGGGATTTGGAGACTAAGCCTGAGAGAAATGAAAGTTAGGTCTCGTGGCTTGTGGAGCTCTAGAACATGACACGGACGAAAGGGAATCAAGTAAACTGGAAACTCTTTTTAAGGGTAATGCACAGGTTTTTATATTGGTTGATCTGGGTTATTTGCTCTCTAAATTAATTTAAGTAATATGTACACAAATTAAATCATAGCAACGATGTAAGAATTATAGAATCTTCTAGTGCTTATTGCTTACAATATTGTTGCCCATATTTTCAGCTTTGTACTCTATGTTGTTGATCAGCACCCCACTGCACCAATCATAATATTATTTAGGCAGATCACAACAATGTGTTTGACTCTGAATATATATAGTTGCATTTTTTAGTACTGTACTGTAGATGCAATATCTATTTGGTGCCACGAAAAGGAAGTGCTTAGTACTGAAAAATGCTCCATGTAGTTAGAAGGCACGAATAGACGACTAATGTATCTTTTGATATCACATCGATCATAGGCAAGTGAATTGTTATATTTATCCTGAAGGATGCTATAAATCTTTAACTTTCGGTTCAATAGCGTTCCTTTTTTGTAGCTCTTACAATGTTGTTATGGCAGCATGAATTTGTTCTTTCACTTGCAGTTCCAGAAAAACAGTTTGTCATAGATCAATAGGCACATGGATAAGAAGAGCACATGGATATTAAATATTACTTGCTAACGGTGTTGTTGCACAACATTAGTGGCAAGCATGTTATGCTCCTGTTGTAGCAAATTTGATGGAACACCCATAGCTGCCAGATGAATATAATCCCCGGATTGTATTAGCATCTCCAAACCTGAATTTGATCGTTTGTCTTCTGTTTTAATTATATAATAGATGCCTAAATATAAATTAGTGTATTTATGGTTATTATAAAATAGTAGAAGCATTTGTGTAACTTCTTTTTAACATGTCTTTGATTGTAGCTAGGAGTTATATATTTCTGACTTCAGTAATTTAATTAGATAAGTGAAATGATGTTATGAATGAGTTTTGACAGTTTGAAATCTGAAAGTATGTGTAGCATTAGAGAAATAAATGGAGATGTTTAATTAACTTGTTATTGCATGTTTCTGAAACAGGTTGCCGAGCCATCGGAGGGTGCTACTGGCCAGAAGAGGAAGGTGGGCTAGGACTATGATGAGCCCTACCCCTCAGACGATGACTCCGACGGCGATGCCGTGTCGGTGAGTTTGATAAAAAATGTGTAGTGTTCACAATTGTGCAGGGTGATGTTCTTGCCCAGCTGATGTGATTACTACTTACTAACTTGTTGTCTTTTTTTAATTGTGTGTTTGTTTAGTACCACTCTGCAGCTTCTGATGCCTCCCGTGAAGCCGATGTGAACGAGTACAACTATGAGTCGTACAAGGATCATGCCGAGGAGAAGATCTGGGCTCAGGGACTTGATGCATACATGCGGCTGATGGGACCTACTTCTGCCAATTTCATACCACCAAGCGCAATCCTAAGGATGGCAGGAGGGAGGGTCTACTGCAGCAAATTGCAGCTGCCTCTCTTCGATTTTATTCTCCGCGTGATAAGGCCAACCATGTTGCCCTCCTGAATGTCTTGATGTTCTAGATGCGCAGTGAAGGCATCATCTATATAGTGTCGATGATGATGTTTTCTCTTTTGGTGTAATTAATTGTGGAATACTTTAATTTCGTGTTGCTATGTCGTTGGAACTACTGATGTGTTGTTGTGTAACGCCCCAAGATAGGTACTATGCAAACTTTAGCGTTCCAGCCAAATCCGCATAATAACGATCCTAAAGGACGCCCACCAGGCATAACGTGCACGTCGCAACACACACGTTATGCGGGTGGAATTGTGATAACATTACAATAGTTCTCAACGGAACCCACAAAATAACATATATACAACAACGACTCACAGAGTCAAGAACGAAAGATACAATACAAAGATCCAAAAG
>QRDG01000302.1:904907-1084047 GCA_012064385.1 Puccinellia tenuiflora | reverse complement strand
TCGACAGAATTTACCTTCTTACCACTTGGAGCTCGTTCGGTGTGCCATTGTGAATAATTTGTCATCATCTCATCCAAGAGTTTACTTGCTGCACCTAATGTTGTGGACATGAAGGTGCCTCCCGCGGCGAGTCCAAAAGGCTCCTTGAAGAAAAATTCAAACCTGCAGAAAAAGTTTGGATAACCATCCACATAGTTAATCCATGCGTAGGACAATTCTTAACCATAGATTTCATTCTCTCCCAAGCTTGAGCAACATGTTCATTATCAAATTTTCTAAAGTTCATAATGTTACTCCTTAGTTTTATGATTTTAGCAGGTGGATAATATTTTCCAATAAAAGCATCTTTGCATTTAATCCAAGAACCAATGCTATTTTAGGCAAAGACAATAACCATTCTTTTGCTCTCCCTCTCAAAGAGAAAGGGAATAGTTTCAGTTTTATGATGTCACTTTCTATTGCATATCACATAACTCAACAAAGTTATTTAAATGAGGGGCGGCATCATCAGTACTAGCACCAGAAAATTGCTCTTTCATAACAAGATTTAACAAGGCAGATTTAATTTCATAAGTGTCGGCACAGTGGAAACCAGGGTACCACGGGCCGGCCCGCCAGGGCCCAAGGGACTCTTCAGCCTGATTTTCGCTAAGGACCATGCTTCGGCCTGTAGAGGCTCTCCAAGCCTGTCGAGTCTCGACAGGCGATCTCTCCACAAGAAGGCGCCTCAAGGCGCCACCAGGATTTCGACTAAGGACTAAGCCGCGAAGCTTGCCGAGGCTTTTCGCCTCGGGAGGTTTCCTTCCACTCGAAGCCAGCTCTGCCTCCGCGGCAGAGCGCACATGGGCTCTACGCTTCCCGCAGTCACTGGCGCGCCAAAGCGTGATGACGCCAGCGCCCCAGTTGCCGTTCTGATGAATAAAGGGGTCAACAAAGCAGCGGCAAGCGACGCGGACAAAGAGACTTGCCACTTTGGTGATAAGGGGACCGACTGCAGCTACGCTCCAACAGCGACGTCACCGCGGGACCCGTTCCACGCCAGCTGCGCCAGCCCACCGTCCTGGCTGGACGGTGCCTCTTTTCAGCTTTGGTGACGCTGCTCCCCTGCCGTGGACCGCGTCCATGGGCTCTACCTTTATGGTGGACTTCACCTTTATGGTGCACCGTGTCTCCTCCTTCGTCGAGATGTGGCAACCCTTCCCGCCCAAATGTTTTGGGCGGAAGAGGACCAAGACGACTATAAAAGGAGGGAGGGCACTCCCGTGCCAAGGGTCGGTTCAATCTTCTTTTGGCTAGGACAGATCTAGGGTTTTAGCCATTAGCAGCCATCTCGAGCTCCACAAGCTCACCCTGTACCAAAAACCTCTACAAGCAATACAGCCAAGCAGGACGTAGGGGCTTTACCTCCACAAGAGGGCCCTGAACCTGGGTAACACCGCGCGTTTCCTCTCTGCAGTGTTCTCCTCCAGCGAGCCCGACGAGCACCGTCGCCGTGGAACGTTGAGGATTGTTTGACTCCGTGTTCAGCCCCTTGCTCGATTCTTACCTCGTGAGATACGCCCGGTTCCTGGGCCTATTCTCCGACAATAAGATTCCGCTTTAGTAGCGGGTGGAGCAATTGGAGAGCATATGAAATCATTGTTATTAGTGCTAGTAAGTCACACAACTTGGTGTTTTCAGTAGAAGACATAACGATAAGATAGAATAACAAGACAGGAATAAAGACTACACTAATTTTTTTGGGTTTTAAAATTTTGAAACAGGAAAATAAACTAATCAAGATATAAAGCAAGCAAGACAAAAATAAAGTGAAGAGATTGAGAGTATGAGACTCCCCTTGCTGTAGCTCCAAAGTCCCTGGCAACGGCGCCAGAAAAGAGCTTGCTGCTGTATTAAAATAAGTTGGGTGGTGCCCCAAGCGAAGGCGGAATTGCAGCTAGTAGCAGTTTTCCCTCGTTTAACGAACCGAGGTTTATCGAACCAGTAGGACTTTGAAATGAACAATGAGGTGAATGTTGAAGATCTCTGGCGCTTGACCTTCAACAGACATGGACCTGCACACACTCAACCAAAATACTTTGCCCCAACGGCGGAAAGGTTGTCAATCTTTCCGGTCTCGCAGAAAACAAAGCGGTTAATTGTATGATGAAATAGATGAAATATGAAAAGTGACCAGAGGAGTAATGATGATTAAAAGCAAGTAAATAAGGTTGTAAACAATGTAAAAAGATGGACCGGGGGCCATGGGTTCACTAGTGGAGTCTCTCAAGTAAATAAAATATGCATGTGATGGGTGAACGAATTACAGCTAGGCAATTGACAAGATCATGACACAAACTCAATTTAGCTATGACAAAAAGGACATGATAATATTTATGGAGGCATCACGACAAGGAACAAAGAACGTTGAGTCCAACTGCGTCTTTGTTTAAAAAGTCCACCGTGGGATCGCTATCCAGCCTGTCACCCAACGGTATTAAGTTGCAAGCAACAGACAATTGCATTAAGTAAAGAGACATTAACACCGCTGTTTTACCCTTAGTAGCAACAGCACACCCTCGCCCTTAGACGTTTCTGTCACTCGTGCCCAGGAACAAAAGGGGGCATGAACCCACTATCTAGCATAAATACCCTCTCTTGGAGATACACACAATCACTTGGCCAAAGTAACTACGCACATCGGAGAGCATGCAAGAACATAAATTACTCATATAAAAATCATGCACAATCTGAACATAACTTCATAATCCATCGGATCCCAGCAAACACATCACATAGCATTACAATAATCGATCTTGATCATGTTAGGCAGCTCATAAGATCATAAGACATGAAGCACAAGAGAGAGACTACCAACTAGCTACTGCCATGGACCCGTAGTCCAAGGTGAGACTACTCACAAATCATCCCGGAGGAAGGCATGACGATGAAGAGCCCTCCGGGATCGATCTCCCCTCCGGCAGAGTACCGGGATCAGCTTCAGATTGGACCCCGAACTAGGGTTTTCGGTACGGTGCGTCGGGGTCGAGTTTCTGGAAAATAATGGCCGCCTCGACGTTTTTAGGGTAAAAGGCAATTTATATGCGTCGGAGGGGGCCGAGGTGAGGTCCCACAAGAAGGGGCGGGCCCCACCCGCGGGTGACCCCCAGGCCAGGGCAGGGGGCGCCTCTGCCCTGTGGGCCTCCCCTCCGGATCTCCTTCGGACTGGTACTTCGTCGTGGCAAATAAAAATTCCCCGTAAATTTTCGTCCAATTCCGAGAATATTTCCAGAAGTAAATTTCTGAAACAAAAAGACAGCAAAAACAGGGAACTGGCACTTGGCATCTTGTCAATAGGTTAGGCCGACAAAATGCATAAAAATGATATAAATGACAGTAAAAACATGTGACAATATCACAAAACTAGCATGGATCACTCAAAAATTATATATACGTTTGGGACGCACAAGACACTTCTTTCTATTTCTTCTTGTAATTGATTTCCTAATAGGGTAGTTAGATTGCTCAACATTTTTCATTTTGAGTTTGAATTATTTCAAATATAATCATTTTACAAGCTGAACATATAGAAAAAAATAGTAAAGAAAAAGATACGAGTTCTATGCTATTTTTTGTATAGGGAAACAAATATGGCCATGTTCTGATATTTGAAAATGTCTGTACAAAAAATGTGACAAGGAAAAATGCCGCGGTGGGCCTGCTAAAATGCGGTGGCTTATTGGGTCGGCCTTCAGCGTAGCCCGTTATCGAGCCGTAACACGGAGAGCTAACGCGGGGTGGGAATTTTAGTCCCACCTCGCTAGCTGGAAGGTTGGCACACCTGCTTATATACGCAGTTGTGTGTAAGGCTGTACGAGCTCCTCTCACCCAAGCGATGATCGAATACTTTGACTGACCTGTGGGCCTAGCCACTGGGGCGACAAGCCAGTACGGGCATGTGTCTAATATGTGTCAAACGTATTTATAATTTTTGATTGTTCCATGCTTGTTTTATACCATTGCCACTTGTTTTTATATTAATTTTATTATTTATTTGGACTAACCTATTAATAGTTGCAAAAGAGCACTATGTTTTTGTTTTACACTTTGATGTGTAGGAATTACTTGGAAATTGACAAAAAAAAAACGCAAAAGGAGCCTTGTTGGAGGTAGACTCCGACTTTTCTAAAATTTGTCCTTCCTAAAGATTTCAGAGATTGTCAGTTTAACCACTGAAGACTACGTCAAGGAAATTTCCATAGCTTTCTTTTAAGCCCACGAACATCCCAATCTGACATCCGAGGCACCCAGATTGCCCGTTTTACTGAAGTCCAAAAATCAGATGACGGGAATTCGAGATTCTATACAAAGAGAGGAAACCTAGGTCACCAAGGACCACGAATTTTCCTCCTCCTAGGCAGCCACCTAGGACCAGAGGACCTCCTCCATACCAGCACCATCTCCAAGCTTGAAGGGGGGGGGGCAAGGGCCGCCACCCCCAAGGGTCACTGCCGTTGTCGGGCTGCCGCCGCCTCCTCTCCGGGCTGCCACCCCCAAGGGCCGCCGCCGTGAAACGTCCCAGACGTATCTATAATTTTTGATGTTCCATGCTTAGTTGCATATCATTGCCACATGTTTTTATAATGTTTTACATCATTTTGGCATGATTTATTGAACTAACCTATTGACAAGATGCCTAGTGCCAGTTTCTGTTTATTATGTCTGTGCATTGCAGAAAATGTCCAAAATCCAAAGTGCTCAGAAAAATCCGAAAAAATTACAAAAATTCTATCTTGCCAGAAAACCCCGAGAGCCAGAAGGACAAGTCCGGGAGGGGCACACAGCCCCCCGGAGGCCTTCAGGCGCGGCCCAAGGTCAACCGCGCGTGGGTCCCACCTCGTCAGCTCGTCCACTGCCTCGCGCCGCCTCTTAGCCTATATATTTACTCCTGAGCTAAAAACGCGAGAAGCCCGATCGTTTTCTGCAGAAACACATCTAAGCTCCGCCGCCACCAAAAACCCTAATTTGGGGGACAAAAGTCTCTGTTCCGGCACCCTGCCGGGATTGGGAATTGCCCCCGAAGCCATCTTTATCGCCGTTGCTGCCTCCCATGATGCGCTGGGAGTAGTCCTTCATCGGGGCTGAGGTCTCTACTGTAGCTATGTGGTTATCTCTCTCTTCCATGGTGTGATCTTTATGTGATCGTGAGCATTGTTAGTACCGCTGAATTCCTATGTAATGTTATGCTACTCAATTGGTTTATCTAGTATAATTTCCGGAGTTATTGTTGACAACACAAAGCCTTGGTGACAGTGTGGGTGGCGTGTATGACTCTTTGGATGATAGATTATCTAGAGTGATATTTACCATGGATTATTCTTTGTGGAATTGTGGTGTTTGTTTAGTCAGACTTTGAGGTGTGCTTTTGTAGACCTACGCATAGTACTCTTGTTTTATCAAGAAGAAGAATAATTCCGAGTAGCACTTGCTTGCTTTCAGTTGTGCTAAAGTGTTGAGAGAGATCCCTAGCGAAAGTATGATCCCTAGGCCTTGTTTCCAATCATCGGAACACCGTTTCTAGTCACTTTTGTTACATGCTTGCTTGCTGCCATTTTTATTACAGATTACAAATACCACTTGTTACCATCCATATCACTTGCATTTTACCGTCTTTTCGCCGAACTAGTGCATCTATACAACTGACAATTGTATTAGGTGTGTTTGGGACACAAGAGGCTTCTTGTATCTTAATTGCAGGGTTGCTTGAGAGGGATATCTTTGACCTCTACCTCCCTGAGTTCGATAAACCTTGGGTTACTCACTTAAGGGAAAATTGCTGCTGTCCTACAAACCTCTGCACTTGGAGGCCCAACACTGTCTACAAGAATAGAAGTGCGTAGTAGACATCAAGCTCTTTTCTGGCGCCGTTGTCGGGGAGGTGAGCGCTTGAAGGTATCTTCTTTAGATCTTGCAATTTTATCTTTTTGTTTCTTGTTTTTATTTCACTAGTTAGGCTAGCCCTGTTTTTATATTTGTTTTGTTACTTTATTATGGAGCCTTCTGAATTTGAATCTACGTTTGGAGACATCCTATTCGCTGCTCTTGAGGCAGCGAGGGGTCCTCATACTAAAAGTGTTTCGTTTAATATACCTATGGAAAATTATTTGCATGATGATAGCAATGTTATTACTATGAATTCTTTGAACACCACTATTCTAATGATAAGGAAGACTTTAAGCTTGGGGAAGCTGGTTTTTATGAATATGATATTTTTAGTCCCCCAAGCTTTGAGGAAGAAATTTTCTTTGATAATACTATGTCTCCCATAGCTGATAATTGCAATGATGCATGTGATATTTTCAGTTCACCTACTGAAAGTATAACTTTTAAAATTCCTATGCGAATTATTGAAAAAGTTATGGATGATCGTTATGCAGGAGATGGATCGGTCCATCCAAGTGCTCACTTGTTGAAACTTACAGAACTTTGTGAGTTGTTTAAGGTTGCAGGTTTACCACAAGAAGAAATCATGAAGAAATTATTTCCATTGTCACTAAAATACAATGCAAAGGAGTGGTATGAGCTACTGGACAATTCTCAGCATTCGGATTGGAAAAAACTTGAATCTCTCTTTTACTCTAAATTTTATCATCTTCATGAAATACATCTAGATTGGAATTACATTTATAATTTTTGGCCTCATGACGGAGAAAGTATCGCTCAAGCTTGGGGAAGGGTGAAAGCATTAATGCTCAAATGTCCGAACCATGGCTTCCCCAAGGAGATAATTATTACTAATTTTTATGCAAGACTTTCAGGTCATTACAAGGATTTTCTAGATGCTTCTTCCGAGGGTTCTTTCACAAGTAAGAAGATTGAAGTTAAATGGGATCTTCTTGAAAGAATTCAACACAACGCTGAAAACTGGGAGATTGATAAAGGTGAAGATTCAGGTATAAATTATAATAAGCTTAGTGCTAAGTTTGGACTTGATTCTCAAATTTGTGTTGATTTTTATAGAACTTTTTGCTTCTCATCTTAATATTCCTAAAGAAAAGTGGGACAAATATCATGAACCTTTCAAAGATGTTTGCATAGGACTTGAATTGTTACTAATGATTGCAATAAACATGCTCAAATTTCTGAAAATAATATTTCTTATAAGCATGTTAATTTTTGTGGAACCCTTAGACCTTGTGAAAAGACTCATATTGAAGAAGAGAAATATTGTAAGCAACATAAACATGAAAGAACTAGCATTTGGAATAAGGATTTAAATGATTTTGCTATTCATGTTTAATCTGACGATGCAATATGATCAATGATACCCAGGGTCAATGCTAGATGTTTGCTTTGGTGGAGATAGAAGGAAAAGGAAAACTGACTCAACATTAAAAGTAAAAGAAAGGCCCTTCGCAGAGGGAAGCAGGGATTAGTCATGTGCTAGAGCTTTTTATTTTTAGAAAACAGAAGTAAAACAATTTTGAGAGATGCATGCTTTCGTCAACGATTTCACAACAGAGAGCTATATAGTCCCCCATAACAAGCAAGGCTTTTAGACTTGTGAGAGCAGCTGGTGTTTAGAGGAACGAGTACGTTCCTCTTTCGCCTTGGTTTCACCACTGTCCAATGTTTTGAGCTGATTTCTCAGATTTTCATTGCGCGAAGGAGAATGGTAAGTTATATTTATAGTTTGCTTAAGCTGCTCTCGGGTTGATTCAAGTGAAGACGTAAACCATCGACACCGAGTGAAAGGAGGGAGATGACCTTGCTTGTCACAAGTTATATCTAGCTCTCTACTGCTTCCTCATGAGCTTAAAAACAGAGGCACAAAAAGGAGTATTTTGAATATTTTAAAGATAGCACATGACAAATTTACTTGGAATGGCAAGAAATACCATGCATAGGTAGGTATGGTGGACTCAGCTGGAAAGATAGTTTGGCTTTGGGATTTGGATGCACGAGTGAACTCTACACTCAATACGAATTTTTGGGCTTAGCAAAAGGGGTATTTGAAGCAAACATGATGTAGGGCTAGGCCCGATCTTAACGGATTTGAGGGGGAACGGGGATGAACACGAAGAACACGGAGGGTAGCGAGGGAGATTCGTGGGCAAAACACAAGGATAACTAGCAAATCCTGCTGAGAACTCCACCCAACAACAAACCCTCAAAAAGGTAGCCTTTGGATCGAAGAATCAAAGCCAAACTTACTCTTGTTGAAACCGATTGCTCTTACCGGCCGGTCCACCGATCCAATAGAATCACCACAGTGAAAGATTGGTTTGCACTACTAGAGACACCGTAGTGAAAGAGTAGCAACAACAAGATCTACCTCAACGAGGCACCCTGGCTACGAGGGAGGAGGAGCATAGCTCACACAAGTCTTAAATTCAGTCTAACCTCCGAATGGGGAAGTGGATAGCTATTTATAGTCTATTACAAAACGGGGCAGGAAGGTGGGGATCCGGCCTGGGGGCCGGCCTAGGCCGGCCGGGAGGCCGGCTGGCTCTGGCGGGGAACCGGCCTGGGGGCCGGCCTAGGCCGGCTGGGAGGCCGGCCGGCTCAGGTGGGTGGCCGGCAGCGTCGGGATGTGGCCCGGCCTGGGGGCCGGCCTGGGCCGGCAGGGAGGCCGGCGGCCTCGGGTAGGAGCCCGGCCTGGGGGCCGGCCTGGGCCGGCTGCCTCGGGTTGGAGCCCGGCCTAGGCCGGCTGGGAGGCCGGCCACCCAGTCTTCGCCTCCTTCCTCCTCCTCTTGCCCATCTTCTTGGATCTCCTCTTGGTCATCTTCTTGACTCCATTGTGGGTCATCATCCGGGTGGATCCTGAGTATGCACAAGGTACCGGCATTAAGTAGCAAACCATTCAAAGGGAGGTCGAGATCACACATCGAGAGGAGCGAGGTCACCTTTTCATGAAGAGCCTTGACTCTTGATCTTGTCATTGGGCCATTTGGCGTGGTGTCCATGGTGTTGTCCACATGTGGGGCTACATCAAAACATCTAACATTAACCGGTAACAGAATAACATAAGACATTAGTCAATCATAACCATAAAATCTCCACACCGTCTCCCTTGTTGACCAAACAATTCTTTTGATGAAAAGATTAGCTTTATGAATTAACAACTACGAAACACCACACAGTTTCAAGCTTTTAACCGTATTTCTTTACTAATCAATTCCACTCAAATAACCAGCAAGTTTAAGCATTCATCTTAATATCTCAAAACAAATGAGAAGTATCAAGTATCCACACAATGATCTACAAGACTATGCAGGCTTTCATTTCATTCCAATATCACATGAATTGCATTTTGTCACTTTGACAATTCAAGCAATTTATCAATAACAACTCTCCAACACATATAAGTGAAGAACAAGAGAGTTTAACATCAATTACTAGCAGCCCTAAACAAGATAAAAGCTAAAAGCGAGAGCTTACTAGGAAACAAACAGTAGCTAAGATACTCAACAAGATATAAGAGAAGCAAAGGAGTATTCAAATGAAAAAGCGGAGCATGTCTCTCTCCCACACAAATAAAGCTAGCAAACAAACAAACAAAACTGAAAGTAAAAAGACGCTCCAAGCATAGCACATAATATGTAAAGTGATAAAAACTTAGTTCAAAGAAGACGACCTCATGATAGTCGATGAAGAAGAGGGGATGTCTTGGGCATCCCCAAGTGTAGCAGACCTGCACTTAGAAATGGCAAAGTCCCTGTGTATAGTGCAAATCACTGGATCGATTCGTTCGCACACATAGTTTAAGATGAAATATCATAACAGTGCATCAATTGTTACACTCTTGATCTAGTACTTAAACAAAATATTTGATTACAACTTGCATAGCTCAAGGCTAGCATTTTACAAATATCAGCACAGTGGAAAATAAAGGTAGCAATGAGCCTCCATCATCTTCATGTGCCACAGGCGAACATGTTGGTTGCAGACTCGAAACCCTTAAACAAAACCTCACTCATCGTCGGAGCAACCTGCAACAGTAAAAAAATGTTGCAGCAGGGTGGGTCAGAACCATATGAATGGATCTGGCAAGTGACACTTTGTGGACTCATAGGGGAAAAACTCTAATAACCTATATGCATATTTGGATTGTGGAGTTTGAAGGCTGATTTGCATAAAGCCAATTTTTCCTATCTCTTTTCAAAACACTTTTTCATCTAAACGAGACAAGTATGGTATGACAACCATTGTCTCAACTACCCTGGTTGACCCATCAAAATTTTTAACTTAGGAAATTGGAATGATGAGATCCTCCGTTGACGTCCTCGTCCAGCAGCTCAGAATTGTCCGTAACCGGGGACACGGCTAAGTACTTAGATTGACACTCTGCAGAGGTTGTGCACTTTCACCATAAGACTCCATCAGCCCATTCTGACCTTGACCTTCTTGAAGTGAAAAGGAAAGGAGAGGATGAAGCCGAGACCGTTCCGAAGCATTTCCCTGACCACTGCCGTCTTGACCCGTTCCACCTACATCCCCCACATCTGCTTGTCAAGCCGGGTCGGTTCCACGCAACATACTTAGTCAAGCCAGAGCCCATATGACTTATGGCTGCACGGTAAGCTAACTAAAACTCGGAGTAACATCGGTCTCTTTGTCCCTGGGTGGCCATCCACAAGTGCACATACTCGGGTAAAACCATAGGCATGGCCCCGAGTAGCCACTCAACTATAAACCTCCATCCACATACCACATCCACCCAGGAGTTTCTTTAACATAGTAGAATATTACTTTTTCACAAAACAGCATTTAGCATAGCATTTACATAATTCTACCAAGTTATAATAGGATTCTAGACCAACTAGTATAGGAGTACTATTCTAATCATGTTTAGCATAGCAATACTAATAACCTATCATGCAATTTTTCTAAGTACAACTATAGCATGCATATAAACAAAATAGTAGGAAACTTATGCAAGTGTGCCACTTGTCTTGGCAACAAGAGGAACAGGAGTAGCAACCACCAAAGTCTTCGTGACTCTCCGAATAATCTAATAAAAATATAAACACCCAAATAAACATACAAATTCACACAAATGGCAATACAAAAATTATGCCATGCATGAATGTGCAAAATTTACAACAACACAAATATAAGTTTACTTTCTGTTCTCTGGTTGTTCTATATGCATGATACCACAAATCAATTTTTATTAATTCACTTAATAGAAATAATTCCAAAACACTCAAATAAAGGTATTAACACAAAATCTAAGGTTTCTGCATAAAAACAATTTATAAAATTTGTTAAACATATCTACTGGACAGAGGACATCTAAACAAGAATTTAGCAATTTGATTCACTCAAAAAGGATTTGTAGAACTCATTTTATGGCCTAAACAAGTTAATAAAGATTCTGCCAGTAACAAGTTTGTGCACGAAACAATAATTAACAAAATATATACTACTGGATTCTACTCATTTTTCTGAATCCGTAGACATCAAAATCATTGGATTTGGATTTGTGGTTCAAAAGATATTGAATTTACAATATTGGATGAATTTCTGTCTAAAAACAGAAAAACAGAAAATAGCAGGGTGATGTGGCCGCTTCCTATTGGTTGATACCGTTTCGGTAATTAGAATAAAACCGAGCCGCTGGATCTAGATCGGACGGCCAGAAAATGATAGGCCCGAATCGGGCGGCGCGGCCTCGCCGGAACCCTAGCCCGCGCGGCGGCGACGGGCCGGCATGCGCGTTCCGACGCAACGGAGGGGAGAGGGAAGGGGCCTTTGATACCTTCGGACAGAGGAGATCGAGGCGGGCTCGGCGGCGCGTTCGGCGACTGCGGGGTGCTCCGGTGCTCCTTCAATCTCTCGCCGGAGTTGGGGGAGGCAGTGGCCGGGTGCGGTTGAGGACGTCCTCGTCGACCTGGGGACCGAGGAGATGCCAAACCTTGTCAAAAAGGTACGCAATGAAGAAATAATGGAAGGGGGAGGAAAGAAATGGCGCAGGGGACGCCGGACTTCACCGGAATCGGAGCTCGACGGCGGCGGCAGGTGGCGGGACGGCGAGCACGAGTGTGGGCAGCCCGGGGGCTATTGGGAGGTGAGAGGAGGGGGCAAATGGAGAGGACGTGGTGGGGGTTAAGAGGGACGTGGAGGTGCGGTGTAATGGGGCCTTCATCGTCCGGAATCGAGAGGGGAGTGGCGGTGGCCGTTTCGGCCATTGAAGAGCTCCAACGGGAGAGGAAGAGACGATGACGTGGTCGTCCCGACAGGTGGTCCCGGGCGTCAGTGAGGGAGGGAGGAAGCAGGCTAGCGGAGACGATGTCGGGCCGCTGCTGGGCTAAGCGTGCGCAAGGGTGGAGCTGGGCCGGTGCTGGGCTGGCTCGGCCGGGTGGCTTCCTATGTTTTTTTAAGCTTTTTCCGTTTTCTATTTTCTGGAAAAACTATAACTTTTGAAATATAGGTCCAAAAATTATGAAATAAATTTGTAAAAGTTTGAAATTAAAAACTCTACCAGAAAATATTATTTGGAAAATATTTTACACAAATTTTATTTACAGGGATGCCACTGGCATTTAAATGTCCTTTAATTGGCATTTTACTTAAAAGAAAATATAGATAAAATTATTTCTGTTTTTAGGCAAAATAATTAATCCCAAAATTTTAAACCAAGTTCAAATTATATTTAAATCTTTTTCAAACAACTTGAGAAAATACTTTTTAGGAAACTCATTGCAAATAGAACACTTTGGCACTATGCTTGGCCATCAAATACGTCCATAAAAGTCAAAATATTTAAGAGAGCATAATAGGCCCCTTTTTATCATTTTCTCAAATAGGGCTTAAAGTGGAATTAGAATTCCAACTTTTGAAATTTCAAATGCAACAAGCCAAGAAAAAGATGAATGCATGCATGATTTTGGATTTCCAAAACAAAATATAATAATTTTCAAAAAGTTTTGGATTTTTTTTGTATTTTTCAAAAAATTGAAAATCTTGGGATGTTACATACTACCTCCCTTAAAAGGAATCTCGTCCCGAGATTTGAAGAGGCTAGAAAGAAAGATAGGTTTGGGTTCTCTAGGTTTAAGCAAATGGGTGGGCTACCACCCTTAAAAGAAACTTTTGTGGGCAATGCAAAACTCTTGTCTTTGGGCTATGGTCCAACTGATTACTCTTGATTTCCCACTGGAGTCAAATATGTCTTCCATTAATACATGAATGAACGTACCACTCATAACATAATAATTGCATCAAAACACCGATTACATAATACAAATTATTCTGGAACCAAGCTCGTATTGGGCTTTTATTGGGTTGATGCTGCTCCCTCATGGACATGGTTCACATGTCCCATCTTGAGAGAAGTTGACTTGGCAGCTTTTGCAGCCTTCCTTTCCGGACAGTCGCTGGAATAGTGCCACATCTCCTTGCACTTATAACACTGTACGTGACAAAGGTCCTTCTTCTTCTTCTTCTTCTTCTTCTTCTTCTTGTTTCCTTCCTCATGTAAGTTGCTGGTGTGATGCTGGAGTTCCTTTTTTGGGCATTTGTGAGCATAATGTCCCTTATCCTTGCACTTGTAACATGTCACTTGACTGATATCTCTGTTAGGTTCATGGCTGTGGTGGTGATGGCCATTTCCATTGTTGTGACCACTTTGTACCGTTCCTTTGACTTCTCCATTGTCTCCTTTGAATCCACCATTATGGTTATGACCACGCTGATTATGGCCATTACTAGTACCATGATGGTTCCCAAGCTTGTGTTCATTACTTCCTGCAAACTCAGTGTGTCTCTTGTGTGAAGGTTCTAAGTAGTGCTTGCTAGCAAGATGCTTCCTCTTCTTTGTTGGTCTTTCTGAAAAGATCAGATCTCTATAATCTTCTTCATCATAACCTACCTCAATCGTTGGGAACTTTGTTGTTCTATTAACAGAGCAATCTCGTGAGAAATGACCTTTCTCTTCACATGAATAACAACACTTAGTGGTGACTTTGGATGTGTGGGAATGAGTTCTGAGTCTGGCTTCATCCTCCATCTTGGCATGAATTGTAAGTCTATTTTGATACTGTTTTGGCTTGACTCCATCTCCATCCTTCTTCTCTGAGCAATCCCATGAATAGTGTCCTTTAGTCTTGCATGTGTAGCAGGTGATATTTCTCAGGTCCTTCTTCTCCTTAAAAGCCTGGTGTATCCCTTTCTTGACCTGTTCATTTGCTTCCTGTACCATGGGGTAAAGGTGGCACTGGGTAGGAATGTGATTTGTTCCTTCACACAAAAAGCAACTAACCTGGATCATAGGGCATCCTTCATTCGGATAGTTTGTTTCACAATGGGGCCACTCCTCAGGGCACTCTTTAGATAGGTGTCCAATCTCTCCACAACTTTTGCATACTCGTGGTCCTGCCAGAAAATTCTCCTTGATCTCAACATCAACCTGTGGTAACTGGTTAATATTGCTCGCCATCATCTGCACCATTTGAGTCTGGTTGTTTAACAGTTGTTGAATAACTGTGGTAAACTCCTTATTGGGGTTGTTGGCTTGACTTTCTTTCATCACTTGAGTCATTCGAGTCTGAGCTACTTCGAGGAGTTGCAATGCATAATGCAGCTTGAGGTGGCTCTCCTTTTTGTCGAAGTTGGTATGCGGGTGAGACATCTGGTTTGGTTTTAACAGGGATGAGTAGAGATAGACAGATCTAAAGGAAATACTCCTACCCAAATACAGCAGATCAAGGCAATTCATCTTACAAACAACATCTAGCAAACATCACACATCAAAACACTAAACTTAAAACAAATTTTCGATAATAGCCGATCTAATCGTTCGGAAACCAATCACACCAAGGTTCTGAAAAACAAAAGTGATGGTACTGCCATACCACAATTTGGTAGGTCAATACACCATCGGAAACTCATTATTCTGGTGAAATGGTGGTCTAGTCTATCTCCTTCTTGAGTGCATCGAGTTCTTCACCCATTTTCTTGAGTTCATCAAGGTGCTTCTAGGTGTTGTGAAGTCTAAAATGAAGTCTTGCTCCAAGGTACTTGATGGCCTCCCATGCTGCACTTCTTGCTGAATCAAATAAGGATGTGTGAAGTATTGGGTTGGTGAACATGCAACATCCTTCGGTCTTGTGGTCATCGTCTTTGCTCTTGTACAAATGGAGTTGCACCCACCAGTATTCTTGACCTTCGTCCATGAAAGGAAATCCTTGTATACAGCTTCTCCTTCAAATCCCAAGCTCTTCATGTTATCCTTAAGTGCTCTTGGAAACTCCGTCTCACATTGCAGGGTCATGGTCATCACCGGTCCTTTCTTGATGGCTTCCATGAGGCTGGTCATCTAAAACAAGAGAAGATACTTAGAAAGCAATTTAGACAAGTTGGTTACAAGAACGACATCAGAAAAGTTTTGGACGTAGAGAAAATATTTTTTTTGTCCTATGGGATTTCTTATTTCTAAACAAACTTAGGGTTTCGAACCTACAGGCAACACAGTGCTTTGATACCATCTGTAGCGGACCTGCACTTAGAAATGGCAAAGTCCCTGTGTATAGTGCAAATCCCTGGATCGATTCGTTTGCACACACAGTTTAAGATGAAATATCATAACAGTGCATCAATTATTACACGCTTGATCCAGTACTTAAACAAAATATTCGATTACAACTTGCATAGCTCAAGGCTAGCATTTTACAAATATCAGCACAGCGGAAAATAAAGGTAGCAATGAGCCTCCATCATCTTCATGTGCCACAGGCGAACATATTGGTTGCAGACTCGAAACCCTTAAACGAAACCTCACTCATCGTCGGAGCAACCTGCAACAGTAAAAAAATGTTGCAGCAGGGTGGGTCAGAACCATATGAATGGATCTGGCAAGTGACACTTTGTGCACTCATAGGGGAAAAACTCTAATAACATATATGCATATTTGGCTTGTGGAGTTTGAAGGCTGATTTGCGTAAAGCCAATTTTTCCTATCTCTTTTCAAAACACTTTTTCATCTAAACGAGACAAGTATGGTATGACAACCATTGTCTCAACTACCCTGGTTGACCCATCAAAAATTTTAACTTAGGAAACTGGAATGATGAGATCCTCCGTTGACGTCCTCGTCCAGCAGCTCAGAATTGTCCGTAACCGGGGACACGGCTAAGTACTTAGATTGACACTCTGCAGAGGTTGTGCACTTTCACCATAAGACTCCATCAGCCCATTCTGACCTTGACCTTCTTGAAGTGAAAAGTAAAGGAGAGGATGGAGCCGAGACCGTTCCGAAGCATTTCCCCGACCACTGTCGTCTTGACCCGTTCCACCTACATCCCCTACATCTGCTTGTCAAGCCGGGCCGGTTCCACAGGTCTCTTTGTCCCTGGGTGGCCATCCACAAGTGCACATACTCGGGTAAAACCATAGACATGGCCCCGAGTAGCCACTCAACTATAAACCTCCATCCACATACCACATCCACCCAGGAGTTTCTTTAACTTAGTAGAATATTACTTTTTCACAAAACAACATTTAGCATAGCATTTCCATAATTCTACCAAGTTATAATAGGATTCTAGACCAACTAGTATAGGAGTACTATTCTATACATGTTTAGCATAGCAGTACTAATAACCTATCATGCAATTTTTCTAAGTGCAACTATAGCATGCATATAAACAAAATAGTAGGAAACTTATGCAAGTGTGCCACTTGCCTTGGCAACAAGAGGAACAGGAGTAGCAACCACCAAAGTCTTCGTGTCTCTCCGAATAATCTAACAAAAATATAAACACCCAAATAAACATACAAATTCACACAAATGACAATACAAAAATTATGCCATGCATGAATGTGCAAAATTTACAACAACACAAATATAAGTTTACTTTCTGTTCTCTGGTTGTTCTATATGCATGATGCCACAAATCAATTTTTATTAATTCACTTAATAGGAATAATTCTAAAACACTCAAATAAAGGTATTAACACAAAATCTAAGGTTTCTGCATAAAAACAATTTATAAAATTTGTTAAACAAATCTACTGGACAGAGGACATCTAAACAAGAATTTAGCAATTTGATTCACTCAAAAAAAAGGATTTGTAGAACTCATTTTATGGCCTAAACAAGTTAATACAGATTCTGCCAGTAACAAGTTTGTGCACGAAACAATAATTAACAAAATATATACTACTGGATTCTACTCATTTTTCTGAATCCGTAGACATCAAAATCATTGGATTTGGATTTGTGGTTCAAAAGATATTGAATTTACAATATTGGATGAATTTCTGTCCTAAAAACAGAAAAACAGAAAATAGCAGGGTGATGTGGCCGCTTCCTATTGGTTGATACCGTTTCGGTAATTAGAATAAAACCGAGCCGCCGGATCTAGATCGGACGGCTAGAAAATGATAGGCCCGAATCGGGCGGCGCGGCCTCGCCGTAACCCTAGCCCGCGCGGCGGCGACGGGCCGGCATGCGCGTTCCGACGCAATGGAGGGGAGAGGGAAGGGGCTTTTGATACCTTCAGATAGAGGAGGTCGAGGTGGGCTCGGCGACGCGTTCGGCAACGGCGGGGTGCTCCGGTGCTCCTTCAATCTCTCACCGGAGTTGGGGGAGGCAGCGGCCGGGTGCGGTTAAGGACGTCCTCGTCGACCTGGGGACCGAGGAGATGCCAAACCTTGTCAAAAAGGTATGCAATGAAGAAATAATGGAAGGGGGAGGAAAGAAATGGCGCGGGGACGCCGGACTTCACCGGAATCGGAGCTCGACGGCGGCGGCAGGTGGCGGGACGGCGAGCACGAGTGTGGGCAGCCCGGGGGCTATTGGGAGGTGAGAGGAGGGATCAAATGGAGAGGAGGTGGTGGGGGTTAAGAGGGACGTGGAGGTGTGGTGTAATGGGGCCTTAATCGTCCGGAATCGAGAGGGGAGTGGTTGTGGCCATTTCGGCCATTGAAGAGCTCCAACGGGAGAGGAAGAGACGATGACGTGGTCGTCCCGACAGGTGGTCCCGGGCGTCAGTGAGGGAGAGAGAGGAAGCAGGCTGCGGGGACGATGACGGGCCGCTGCTGGGCTGAGCGTGCGCAAGGGTGGAGCTAGGCCGGTGCTGGGCTGGCTCGGCCGGGTGGCTTCCTACTTTTTTTTGAAGCTTTTTCCTTTTTCTATTTTCTGGAAAAAATATAACTTTTGAAATATTGGTCCAAAAATTATGAAATAAATTTGTAAAAGTTTGAAATTAAAAACTCTACCAGAAAATATTATTTGGAAAATATTTTAGACAAATTTTATTTATAGGAATTCCACTGGCATTTAAATGGCCTTTAATTGGCATTTTACTTAAAAGAAAAATATACATAAAACTATTTCTGTTTTTAGGCAAAATAATTAATCCCAAATTTTAAACCAAGTTCAAATTATATTTAAATATTTTTCAAACAATTTGAGAAAATACTTTTTAGGAAAATCATTGCAAATAGTACACTTTGGCACTATGCTTGGCCATCAAATACGTCCATAAAAGTCAAAATATTTAAGAGAGCATAATAGGCCCCTTTTTATCATTTTCTCAAGTAGGGTTTTAAGTCGAATTAGAATTCCAACTTTTGAAATTTCAAATTCAACAAGCCAAGAAAAAGATGAATGCATGCATGATTTTGGATTTCTAGAACAAAATATAATAATTTTCAAAAAGTTTCTGATTTTTCTGATTTTTTTGAATTTTCAAAAATTTGAAAATCTTGGGATGTTACACCAAGCTTTGATGCTTGATGGTTCTTGATATTCAGAGGGGGTGCCATGGGGGCATCCCCAAGCTTTAGCTCTGATCCATCTTCAATTTCTTCATTATCCTCTCCTTTGGAACTTAAAAGCTCCCTTCACACAAAACTTCTTATAAACTGATTAGAGGGCTAGTGCTCATAAATTAAAATGCACATGTGTTCAACTCAAAACAAATTGCAAACAACTTTATTGGGCATTAGCTACTGTTCACTAAGCCTCAATGTGGCACTCCTCCCCAAGAGTATCACATTTGACGATAGTAAAGAGACGAATACAAAATAAAAGCAGAATCTGTCAAAAACTGAATAGTCTGTAAAGATTGAATTTTTTGAGACACTTCTGTAGCTCAAATCAGAAAACTCAAAACTAACGAACGATAGATAAAAGTATCAGGCTTTCTTTCTAAAAACATCAGAAAAAGATAAAATACAGAGATTTTCTGGAATTTCTAACAGTGATGGACAGAAATCTTTTTCTGGACAGCAAAACAATACCTCGCACTTTCAATGTATTAGAGGCTAAACTTGGCACAAAAAAAAAGAAAAAGATACAATGAAATTGCTACAGAGGCAACAACTTCATGACTCAATAAAACAAAAACAAACTGAATGTAAAAGATGGGTTGCCTCCCAACAAGCACTTTTCTTTAACGCCTTTTAGCTAGGCGCAATGCCAAATATCAAGTTTTTTCGGAGGCCTTTGCAACATCAAGAGCATAGCTTGACCTTATGATTGATTCAAAAGGAAGCTTCTTTCTCTTTATAGGGAAGTGTTCCATCCCTCTTTTAAGGGGGAACTGAAATCTTATATTTCCCTCTTTCATATCAATAATAGCACCAACGGTTCTTAAAAACGGCCTCCCCAAAATAATAGGACAAGAAGCATTACACTCAATGTCCATAACAATAAAATCAACGGGAACAGAATTATCATTAACAACAATAAGGACATCATCAACTCTATCCAAAGGTTTCTTTTTAGAAGAATCGGCAAGATGAACATTTAAATAGCATTCTTCCAACGGATTTAAATTAAGCATTTCATAGAAACTTTTAGGCATAACAGAGATACTAGCACCAAGATCACACAAAGCATTGCAATAAAAGTCATTTATTTTCATATTAATAGTGGGTCCCCATCCATCTTCTAATTTTTTGGGAATAGAGGTTTCTAGCTTAATCTTTTCTTCCCTAGCCTTGATAAGAGCATCGGTAATATGTTTGGTGAAGGCAATATTTAATTTACTAGCATCCGGTGACTTAGCAAGTTTTTGTAGGAACTTTATGACTTCAGTAAGATTGGAATTATCAAAATAAATTTCATCATCTTTAAATAGGCTAGGATGTTCCTCATTAGTAGTTTGGATAGTATAAACTTTAACAGCTTTCCTATTCATTTCAGCAATTCTAGCTTCTTCTTTCTCTCTAGCCCACCTAGCTTTCAAGCGAGCCATCATCCTTTCATTCTCATTAATTTGAATAGAAATAGCATTTAAATATTCAGTAGGCTTGTCTTGAAGAGGAGTGGTTCTAATTTTTAAAATTTCAACATCATGAGTGAGATCTTTCACTTTAGAGACAAGTCTATCAAGTTTTTCAAGTTTCTCTTCAACAGTTTTGTTGAAAAATTTTGCGAAGAGATAAATTCCTTTAAAACATTTTCAAGATCAGAGGACACATACTTATTAGGATTATAAGAATTACCATAGGAATTACCATATGAGTTGCCATTATTGGGAGGATAAGGCTTATAGTTGTTACTACCAAAATTATTTCGATAAGCATTATTGTTGAAGTTATTTCTATTAAGAAAATTAACATCAACTTGATCCTTTTCTTGGGAAATTAATGAAGCAAGTGGGGCATTATTAGGATCAATAGGGGACTGGTTGGTAGCAAGCATAGACATAATCATATCAACCTTATCACTCAAAAAGGAAATTTCCTCGACAGAATTTACCTTCTTACCACTTGGATCTCTTTCGGTATGCCATTGTGAATAATTTGTCATCATCTCATCCAAGAGTTTAGTTGCTGCACCTAATGTGGTGGACATGAAGGTGCCTCCTGCGGCCGAGTCCAAGAGGTTCCTCGAAGAAAAATTCAAACCTGCATAAAAAGTTTGGATAACCATCCACATAGTTAATCCATGCATGGGACAATTATTAACCATAAATTTCATTATTTCCCAAGCTTGAGCAACATGTTCATAATCAAATTGTCTAAAGTTCATAATGTTACTCCTCAATTGTATGATTTTAGCAGGTGGATAATATTTTCCAATAAAAGCATCTTTGCATTTAGTCCAAGAATCAATGCTATTTCTAGGCAAAGACAATAACCATTCTTTTGCTCTCCCTCTCAAAGAGAAAGGGAAAAGCTTCAGTTTTATGATGTCACTTTCCACATATTTATACTTTTGCATATCACATAACTCAACAAAGTTATTTAAATGAGAGGCGGCATCATCAGTACTAGCACCAGAAAATTGCTCTTTCATCACAAGATTTAGCAAGGTAGGCTTAATTTCATAAGATTCCGCTTTAGTAGCGGGTGGAGCAATTGGAGAGCATATGAAATCTTTGTTATTAGTGCTTGTAAAGTCACACAACTTGGTGTTTTCAGTCGAAGACATAATGATAAGATAAAATAACAAGACAGGAATAAAGACTACACTAATTTTTTTGGGTTTTAAAATTTTGCAACAAGAAAAAATAAGCTAAACGAGAAATAAAGCAAGCAAGACAAAAACAAAGTAAAGTGATTGAGAGTATGAGACTCCCCTTTCTGTAGCTCCAAAGTCCCCGGCAACGGCGCCAGAAAAGAGCTTGCTAATCGGTGAATGATGCGTTGGGAGGTGCCCCAAACGAAGGCGTGGATGTAGCAAGTAGCAGTTTTCCCTCGTTAACGAACCGAGGTTTATCGAACCAGTAGGACTTTGAAATCAACAACAAAGTGAATGTTGAAGATCTCTGGCGCTTAATCTTCAACAGATGTGGACCTGCACACACTCAGCCAAAATACTTTGCCCCCAACGGCGGAAAGGTTGTCAATCTTTCCGCCCTCGCAGAAAACAAAGCGGTTAATTGTATAGTGAAATAGATGAAAATATGAAAATGGAACAGTGGAGTAATGATGATGAAAAGTGATTAATAAAGGTTGCAATCAATGTAAAAAGATGGACCGGGGGCCATGGGTTCACTAGTGGAGTCTCTCAAGTAAATAAAATACTCATATGATGGGTAAACAAATTACAGCTGGGCAATTGACAAGATTATAACACAAACTTAATCTAGCTATGAAAAAGAGAACATGATAATATTTATGTAGGCATCACGACAATGAACAAAGATCGTTGAGTCCAACTGCATCTTTGTCTAAAAAGTCCACTGTGGGATCGCTATCCAGCCTGTCACCCAACGGTATTAAGTTGCAAGCAACAGACAATTGCATTAAGTAAAGCACATGAAGTAAGCAATAATAATATCAAAAGAGACATTAACACCGCTGTTTTACCCTTAGTAGCAACAGCACACCCTCGCCCTTAGACGTTTCTGTCACTCGTGCCCAGGAACAAAAGGGGGCATGAACCCACTATCTAGCATAAATACTCCCTCTTGGAGATACACATAATCACTTGGCCAAAGTAACTACGCACATTGGAGAGCATGCAAGAACATAAATCAACATATAATAATCATGCACAATCTGATCATAACTTCATAATCCATCGGATCCCAGCAAACACATCACATAGCATTACAATAGTCGATCTTGATCATGCTAGGCAGCTCACAAGATCATAAGACATGAAGCACAAGAGAGAGAGAGAGAGACTACCATCTAGCTACTACTATGGACCCGTGGTCCAAGGTGGGACTACTCACAAATCATCCCGAAGGAAGGCATGGCGATGAAGAGCCCTCCGGGATCGATCTCCCCTCCGGCAGGGTGCTGGGATCAGCTTCAGAATCACCCCCGAACTAGGGTTTACGGTGATGGCGCGTCGGGTGACTTCTCTAGAAAATAATGGCCGCCTCGACGTTTTTAGGTTTAATGGGATTTTATAGGAGTCGAAGGGGGCCGAGGGGCTGCCCACAGGGCAGGGGCGGGTCCCACCCGCGGGCTGCCCTAGGGCCGCGGCAGGGGGCCGCCCCTGGCCTGTGGGTGGCCCCCCAGGTCGCCCTTTGGTCTCCTGGTGCCTTCCGTCGAATAAAAATTCCCCGTAAATTTTCGTCCAATTCCGAGAATATTTCCAGAAGTAAATTTTCTGAAATACAAAAACAACAAAAAACAGGAAACTGTCACTAGGCATCTTGTCCATAGGTTAGTCCGACAAAATGCATAAAAATGATGTAATATGATAATAGAAACATGTGACAATATCACAAAACTAGCATGGATCAATCAAAAATTATAGATACGTTTGACACGTATCAGGGGTCCACCCCGCAGCAGTGGTACTGCCGTCGTAAGGTGGCAGTACTACCATTGTGGGCTAACAGATGACCCTCCTGGCGGCACTGCTGGCGGCAGTGCGGGCGGCACTACCAGACTAGGGGAGCGCTCAGGAGCCCAACAGCAGTACTGCCGCCGGAGGCGGCGGTACCGCCGTTGATGGCTCATAGAGAGACTCCCGGGCGGTAGTGCTGGCGGCACTGCCAGCCCCAGGAAGGGCTCGCACGCCCCAGGCATGGCGGTACTGCCGCCGAGCACGGCGGTACTACCGCCAACTGGGACTTCAAACCTGTCTAAAAGCTGCACGAACTCACAAAACAATATTAGATTTAAATTACTATGTTGTCATTAATACCAAAACATATTAGGGGACTAGATGCACTTTCACCACCCAACAAATACCATCGGAGATACCTCAAAGCCATCTTTATAATCACCCAGTTATGAAGTGACGTTTGATGTCCACATAGCATTCCTCCGGCAAACGGGGGTAACACAGTCTCATGGTCTAAGGAGTTAATCTTGACATATACAAAAGACGATTGCAATTAAAATAAGTGACACGATCAACTTCTAAGCTTTTAATTGGGTTTGTCCATCACATGATTCTCCTAATGATATGATCTCGTTATCAAGCGTCTTTATAAATCCATGGTTAGGAAACCTTAACCATCACTTGACTAACGAACTAGTCATAAGAGGCTTACTAGGGACACGGTGTTGTTTATATTTCACACATGTATTTTGTTTCCGGTTCAATACAATTATAGCATGGAGAATAAACAATTATCATAAACATGAAATATAAGAATAAACAACTTTATTATTGCCTCTTGGGCATATTTCCAACAAATCACGATCGCGTCCTAACCTCGGTGGCACGTTCTTTCTCTGACGTCAGAGAGGTACATGGATGAGGTATGTCTTACCGAACTCATATCGTCCTCTCCACCATATGTATCCAGTTCCATAAGATATGTAGCTACTTCGATCTGCACAAAGTAGATCAATGTTTACGACTAGTACGATGTGTACTCAGTTACATGAGTCCGGTGTATACTCAGTTCCATAAACTCAAATAGTAAATCAATGTGTCGACCATGTCAGGTCTATGTACTACAAAAAAGATCCATGTTTCAACCATGTATTACTTCTTTGTTAGGTGGCAATGTTTTGCTTGCACTCATCATGTTCGTGCGTGTTTTAAGTTGCATAAAATGCTTCATATGATAGATGGTAGGTTCATGCCCCTTTTGTGCCTGAGCTGCTTAACATGATGAAGATCGACTATTGTAATGCTATATGATGTGTTTGCTAGGATCTGATGAATTGTGAAGTTATGTTCAAATTGTGCATGGTTCTTATATGTTTATTTATGATGTTGCATGCTCTCTTATGTGTGTAGTTACTTTGGCCAAGTGATTGCTTGTATCTCCAAGAGAGAGTATTTATGCTAGATGGTAGGTTCATGCCCCTTTTGTGCCTGCGTTCGAGTGATAGAAACGTGTAAGGACGAGGGTGTGTTCTTGCTACTAGGGGTAAAATAGCGGTGTTTATGTCTTTATGATTATAAATGTTGCTTACATCATGTATTGTGATTAATGCGATTGTCCGTTGCTTACAACTTAATACCGATGGGTGACATGCTGGATAGCGATCCCTAGGTGGATTTTCTAGACAAAATGCAGTTGAATATCGGTCTCTGTGCGTTTGACGTGATGCCTACATGAATATTACCATGAAATCTTTGTTATAGCTAGATTAAGTTTGTGTCACAACTCTATCAATTGCATAGCTGTAATTTGTTTACCCGTCATATGTATATTTTATCTTATGGAGAGACGCCACTAGTGAACCCATGGCCACCAGTCCATCTTTTTCCATTGATCACAACACTGTTTACTTGATTTTCACCATCACTTGCTC
Source organism: Puccinellia tenuiflora (assembly GCA_012064385.1). NCBI lineage: Eukaryota > Viridiplantae > Streptophyta > Magnoliopsida > Poales > Poaceae > Puccinellia > Puccinellia tenuiflora. The sequence continues at coordinate 1,058,928 of QRDG01000302.1, read as the reverse complement.
GCTGGTCCGTTTCCATATTTTATTCTCTTCACCATACAATTTAACCGCTTTGTTTTCAGCAGATCGGGAAGATTGACAACCTTCCTGCCGTTGGGGACAAAGTAATTGGTTGAGTGTTTGCAGGTCCGCATTCGATGACAGTCAAGCGCCAGAGAACGTTGTGGATACCTCGTAGTTGATTTCAAAGTCCTACTGGTTCAATAAACCTTGGTTCTTCACCGAGGGAAATTTGCCACTCGCTGCTTCCTACACCTTCGCTTGGGGTGAACACGAAGACACGCAGAAAGCAATTTCTGGCGCCGTTGCCGGGGAGTGCACTAAAATCTACATAAGAAGATTCATCCCGTCAACTCTGCCAGCGCTCATCACGGCTCCCCGGGCGGGTGATGCATGTAAAATGCATACATGAACTTTGCATTATAATACTCATATTTCAATCATATTTGCACCATATAAGGGTTATATCATTGTTTTATAAGGATTTTGGGAAGATTTCACAGTTTTCCTATTTTTCTGGAATCAAGCCTGCACTGGCAGAAAACCCTATTTTTCAATGTTTTTACCTTTCAGGGACCCAAACGACGTCCAAATGACCTAATATTTTGCGGGGATCATGTTTTGGAAGGAACGAAGCGTAGGAGCGAAGGAAGCGAACAAACGGAGACCCGAGGGCCAAAAGAGGTGGGCCCACGCGGCCAGATTCCTTGGCCACGTGGGACCCCCCATCTTGGGCCTCGTGGCTCCGATGCCGTCCGTTTTTGTCTCCGTGGCTTCGTCTTGACCTAAAACCGACTATAAAAATAGTCCCCCGACGGCTTTCAGCGAGGAGGCGGCGGAGAAACACAAAACCAAGAAACAGGAGACAGAAGGCTGCCGCCGGAGAAGATCGGAGGGGGAAACGCCGCCGGAATCACCTCCGGAAGGCTCCTCCATCCCCCCTCCGGAGTCTCCATCAACACCACCGTCAAGACCAGCACCATCTCCATCACCATCTTCGTGATCCACTTCATCCCCCTCATAATTTGAGATAGTTCGAACCCTAGCTATTGTCTAAGTACTATTCTACATGTTTGTGAATTGCTACTTGTCATTGTTTTGTGGGGATATTATATTTTCAGATTGTGTTGTATCACTTATACCATTGAATCATATCATGTCTTCGCGTTGTGAGTAGTTCTCTCATGTTCCTGGGGGCATAGGATGGATTGCAAATAATTTTCACTTAACTTGTGTTGAGTATTTGGTCAAGTTTTTATCTTTTATGATTGTCTTGATGTACAATGTATGAAGTGCACCATATATTGAGTAATGCATGAAAGTGCTATCACACTAGTGTGATGGAATGGGTAGGACCTAGGAGGACACGTAAACCTTGGTCTAATACATGAAGTTACATTAGGAGGGGATTTATAGCGGGGACCTTAGAGTGTAATGCTATGGTGGGACTTTATGTCTTAATAATTCTTGTGCAGTCATTTACTTGGCCACATGATCCATCATAAGGGGTTTAGTTTATTTATTTAACTACACCTAATTATGGCTCCGTCGAAAGAAGATTAAAACTTGACAAAATGTTTACCTTATTGTTCTAGAAATATTTATGCCATGAAATCCATGTAGCCCTTGGGAACGTTTTCCACCTATAAGAAACACATCACTCAAGCTTGTCCTCTTGCTGCATAGAGGATTGGGCTTTCTCTGTTTGAGAGCTTTCACTTGTCATATTTTATTTTTAGCTTTTTACTTTATTGCAAACTCTACACCAAAAACCCAAAACACTTGCATCATTTAATCATTTTAGTTTGTCTAGTGCATAGATAATAAGAGAAGTGACACTCTTATTTGAGAGGATAAATACTTATACCTTCTACTCCTCGTGGGATCGATACTAATACTTACACATCGAAGATTTCAACGATCCCTTATACTTGTGGGTATCAAGACATTTTCTGGCGCCGTTGCCGGGGAGTGTAACGCTTAAGTTTTTATTCTTGTTTGCACTAGATATTTATTTTTAGTTCTGCATTTCTTTTTGTTTGTTTTACATCTTGCAATCATCTAAGCTTGGGGAGGTTTTCCTCTTTAATTTGTTTGGTTGTGAGTTTTCTTATATTTACTTTCAGTTTTGCATTTAGTTTAGTTTTATTTTTAGTTTTATGTATCAAAACACAAAAAATAGATGGAGAAACTTTCTAGAATGTCTATGCCTAATGGTTATGTTAAAAATATGGAAGCCTACTTTGAATATGAATCAACCAAAGAGGGAACAAGAATGCGTAAATTGCTTGAAGCTCTTCACAAAATGGCTATTCAGTTTTGTGAATTACATGATGTAACTTGTTGCAATAGAAGAGCTGTTAAACATTCCCACTATCAATGCAAGTATAATAGTGATCCTATAATTGCTTGTTATCGTGAAGATAAATTTTCATGCCCTGATATAGAACAAGTTGAGAAATATATTGCTTATGTTGGAGCCCATGAGATAGACTCTCTTATTGATAAATTTCTTACAACTAGTCATGTTAGCTCGTGTAACGAAAGTACAAATTTCTATTATTCTCCAACTTTGCAAAAAAGAATTTAGTGACAATGTTTATGTTAAAGAAAGAATTCTTGCTTCCATGGAAAGTACTAATATTTTGCAGGAAGAGGATGATGAAAACATAAGCTTGGAAGAGGAAGAATGTGAAGAGGAGATTGAAATGGATATGTTCCAACCTAAGCTTGGGGAAGAGTTGGATCTCCCAACTTCACCATCAACATTTGATAGTAGCACTCAAACACAAAAATCTTTTGTTATTTATGAGAACGCATGTTATGATGAGTGTCAAACTGAAAATTCTATGGTTATATATGATAACCCATGCTATTATGATGAAACTAATAATGCTCCTTTGCTTTTTAATGATGCTACTAGTGAACTTATTGATGATAATGAGGAGTGTTGTTTAAATATGCTATATGATAATGCTTTAGATGATGGTCCTACGCTTATTGATAATTCTCAATGTTTAGAAGTTGTCACCAAATTATGCGGAGGATAAAAATGATATACTTGCTGCTTGTGACAACACTCTCACTTATGAGAGTCCTACTTTATTTTTGAATTCTCCTAGTCACACCATGGAGGAGAAGTTTTTATATGTTGAAAAGTACATATGTGGGCTGAAATTATCTTGCACTAATAACCATTACACCCACAACAATAATGTTTATGATGTTTCTTGCAATTATTTTGAGAGAGGAAAACATGCTAATATCTTACATGATAGTTTTAATAATCCTTTATATGTTCCTAAGTTTGCAAAGTTGCACCAATCTAATAGTTGTTTTATCAAATTTGGTTCCACTACTTGTAACTATTATGAGAGGGGAAAACATGGTTCTAAACATTTCAATATTATTACGTTTCCTCTCTTTAAGTTCAAAGTCTTGAAATTGCTCTTGTTTTATCTTCCTATGCTACTTGCTTTGTGTTTCAATGATTTATTTTCTTACAAGATCCCAATGCATAGGAAGTGGGTTAGACTTAAATGAGTTTCATATTTTTCTCTTGATGCTCTCTTTTGCATTTCAATTCTTATTCCTATGTGAGCATCATTAAAACTATCATGCCTAGCTATATGGCTATAAAGAAAGCGCTTTACGGGAGGCAAACCGGTTGTTTTTATTTTTGATTTTCTTTGTGTCCTCTTGCTGTAACAAGAGATTTAGTTTTTAGTTTTGTTTCTGGAATTTTTAATAAAGTGCCAAGTTTTACCCATTTTGGATTGAAAAAGTTGCTTATTGTATTCGGAGATTTTATTCCAGCACGAATCTGTGCACGGTATGATTTTTCACTCCTATTCTATAACTCCGAATGAGCTGATATTTTAACTGTAGTTGTAAATTTTCATCCTCTATATGCATGAATGTTTTCAGAATTTTTAGACATTTTTAAGTAGGGTATAAAAATGCGTTTTGCTGCTGCTATTTTTCTGGACAGATTCTGTCCCATTTTGTTTGATGCATTCTTTGAACTTTTAACTTGAATCTTTTTGATCCAATTGAGTTTATAAGTAGGCATACAACATTATACACTTTCTGGACATTCATATGAATTTTTGTTTAAGGATTTTATGCATCAAGTAATTCATTTTTCTATCACTACTAATGTCACCCCACAGAAAAGAAATGGGAGAAACGGTGTTTTGAAGTTTTTTCATAGGGATTAGAGGAGATGCACCAAGAGCTATCCAAGGATGGTGAAGACCATAAGCTTGGGGATGTGAAGACAACCCCACTGGACCAATACACTCTCGGTTTGCACACGTCTAACTTCTGTTTTTCGATCAATGCACTTTATCGCATAAACTTGGAGCGTCTTTTATTTGCTTTTTATTTCGGTTTTATTTTTGTTTGTCTTGAGACCACCACTATCATTTTATATGAGAGAGCTACTGGAAATTTGGGTTGAATTAAGTTGGATGCTATTAAAAAGATTGGAAAAGGGATGTTTGAGTTGATTCAAAAAGATACATATAGTTGCATGAATCATGTGCTTTTAATGAGTATTAATTTACAAGTGTTTTATCAAGAGCTATCTCTTATTCATGTTTTGATGCTGAATGCTACTTTACTTTGTTTAACATGGATTGGTTAGTTCTATGGACACTTATGCATGCATTTAGATAGTCAACTTTCTCCCTCTTGCTAGCCCAAAAATTTGAACAAGCAAAAACTTGTTGTCCAACACCTTTCGCGAGGAGGCGGCGGAGAAACACAAAACTAAGAAACAGGAGATAGAAGGCTGCCGCCGGAGAAGATCAGAGGGGGGAAACGCCGACTGGAATCACCTCCGAAAGGCTCCTCCATCCCCCCTCCGGAGTCTCCATCAACACCACTGTCAAGACCAGCACCATCTCCATCACCATCTTCGTGATCCACTTCATCCCCCTCATAGTTTGAGATAGTTCGAACCCTAGCTATTGTCTAAGTACTATTCTACATGTTTGTGAATTGCTACTTGTCATTGTTTTGTGGGGAGATTATATTTTCAGATTGTGTTGTATCACTTATACCATTGAATCATATCATGTCTTCGCGTTGTGAGTAGTTCTCTCATGTTCCTGGGGGCATAGGATGGATTGGCAATAATTTTCACTTAACTTGTGTTGAGTATTTGGTCAAGTTTTTATCTTTTATGATTGTCTTGATGTACAATGTATGAAGTGCACCATTTATTGAGTAATGCATGAAAGTGCTATCACACTAGTATGATGGAATGGGTAGGACCTAGGAGGACACGTAAACCTTGGTCTAATACATGAAGTTACATTAGGAGGGGATTTATAGCGGGGACCTTAGAGTGTAATGCTATGATGGGACTTTATGTCTTAATAATTCTTGTGCAGTTATTTACTTGGCCACATGATCCATCATAACGGGTTTAGTTTATTTATTTAACTACACCTAATTATGGCTCCGTCCAAAGAAGATTAAAACTTGACAAAATGTTTACCTTGTTGTTCTAGAAATATTTATGCCATGGACCCATGTAGCCCTTGGGAACGTTTTCCACCTATAAGAAACACACCACTCAAGCTTGTCCTCTTGCTGCATAGAGGATTGGGCTTTCTCTCTTTGAGAGCTTTCACTTGTCATATTTTATTTTCAGCTTTTTACTTTATTGCAAACTCTACACCAAAAACCCAAAAACACTTGCATCATTTAATCATTTTAGTTTGTCTAGTGCATAGATAATAAGAGAAGTGACACTCTTATTTGAGAGGATAAATACTTATACCTTCTACTCCTCATGGGATCGATACTAATACTTACACATCGAAAATTTCAACGATCCCCTATACTTGTGGGTATCACCGGGCATAGAATTAACCCTCTCCTCTCCCAAACTATCCCCACACAATTCCCCGCCCATCTCTCCTCTCCCAAACTTCGTCGTTAGCAGATCCACCTGTACCATGTCTGGCCGTCGCGAGCTAAGCCTCCAGGAGTAGACCCACCGGTACTTTCCCCAGTGCAGCGTGCAATGCGCGGTGCATGCGCGTGCCCGCGAGGCGCACCGTCGTGCCAAGCCGTACCAGTACGAGGTGCATCAGGAGGAAGAAGAGGAGCAGGATCTCGCCGTCGAGTTCCCCAACGAGGCCAGGAATTTGCCCGACATGCATGCGGGGATTTTATCATCTCTAGACAGTTTCGCGGCACAAGAGAGGCTCGTCCGGCACTTCAGGGTCAAGTTAGAGGCCGACACCACATAAGTGATCCGCCATTCGCTGGAGAATGCGTAGGCGATGGCGGCGGCGCACCCTCGGCTAGGTCCGTCTGGCGTCATTAGTGACTTGTGATTTGTGATTTGTTTCAGAAACGGCTTGTCCCCTGTAATGTTAACTTTGTCGTTAATTGTGATGATTTGGAAGATTATGTCCATGCTTATATTTCTAGGAATTGAGCAACATTATCCATGCTTATAATAAATGTATGGCTCCGAGCAAAACCATTAGAAATAGTCGTGAGACACATCACGGCAGTGAGACATAACCTTGGATGACATGTGGGGTCCAGGCACCAATTGCTCGGTCGTAACTGGTCAAAGGAGCCAAACAGGGCAAGATGTGTCGGTCGATGAAAATTCGCAATGTTCTACGTGACCAAGACTAGTTTCATCGCCAAAACTAGGCTCAAACTGGGCTAATGGGCTGGGGACAAAAATCTGTGACGTAAAATATGCGGAACGTCGCACACAACTGGCCCGTGACACAACAAACCAAAACGTCAAGAGCAAAATAGACTTTCCAAGCCGCCCGCGACGAAAACATGCGACATTATTAGAACGTCGCCTCAGAAACGTCATTGACGCCGAATTTTTAGTAGTGAAGCAGGACGTAGGGTGTTACGCGGCAACACGGCCTGAACCTGGGTAAAACTTTGGTGTGCTTGCGTCTCTTCCTAGGAACTGAGTTCGAAGTACCTCGCGCCCTCCTACCAAAAAATAGTAGGTGCCCCGCATCCCCGGTGTCCGCGTTATGACATGCGACAACTCCAATGGCTCATGGATACATGTCGACACGGAAGTTACCAGTCGGTTTGACGGTGCTACAATTGGGAGAACACGTTCAACTTGATATTTTAGTGAGGATTCACCCTAATAAACATCTAATGCGCAATCAAGGTGCAACCAACAAAGGATAAATATCACATGTAATTAAAATAATTTAATGTGACTTGGTAGAGCCTTTGTTCTTCAAAAAGTCTTGACGCATCACCAATGAGGATCCAAAGAAATCCTGTCGTGATAGGAAATCCGAAGAAATCGTGCCGCGACAGAAAATGCTTCAAGCCTTTCCACGACAGAGAAGCAATCACTTTCTCTTACCGTGGGCCTGCTCCCGTGATCCGCGATGAACACCTACTTTGCTTGATTTTCGATGACAAACAAAGACAATCCTTTGGCATTGGCCATCATGTCAAAACACGGTAACAAAATAGCTATACCAAATCACATGCACAGCCTGCAAAACCAAGTTAGACGCCTCTAACGATTATTTGCAAGTTTTACCGTGGCTGTAGGATTTATGGAACAATCGCCATAACCTACGTCTCATCAAACACGAGACTCATTGCCAAATCTCGAGGTCCAATCTAAACTTGTTCATAACTTTGACTTCCGTGTGGATCCAATCCACATGCCCTCTCGCTATATCGTTAACGATCCCAAGTATAGAGAGACCCAGAGCTACTGAAGCACTTCTTTGGACGCGCAACAAGATATGCTAAGAGCAACTCGAAGCTCTTCGGATTGCCACAAGTATGTAAAATCTCACTATACCGTCGGAAATAAAACTTTATAGTTTATTGGGAAGAAACAAAAAATCTGAATATTAGAAGAGTTCCAATATACTGGCATAAACTTATGCAATGCCCACACAAACATGAGCTCTAGATCAAATCACATCCACGCATAGACCGCTCTGATACCACGGTAGGGTTATGTGCAGGGATTTAAAATTTTCCGTCTTACTTAACTGCCAAGATCTACTATGAAAATGTAACACACATAACATGCTAGATCTAGTACTTACAAACAACGCAGCGGAAGATGGCGTTTGTCGATGATGTTGTCGGTGAAGCCTGTTGAAAATTCTCACGTCCAACCTGGAGGTGAGAATGTCGCCGACTCCCTTGTCAAGGATCACACGTGTAATCCCTCTTCTAGTATCCATGCATCCACTTGCACCAACCCGTCAGCGCTCCGCCGTCCAGGACTCGGCACCGATGATGAGAAACAACCTTTCGACGTAGTATTTTAGTGGTAGATCTAATCAACTAGATCAGATCTATACAAGAACTAGAGAGGTTTCTCAACGCATGAGATGAGAGGGATTAGATCTAGATCTAATAGGAGAGGATACCTCAAAACCCTATTAGAGTCAAACCAATATAGAGAGAAGAGAGACAATGGGCAATTGTGTGTTTCTCCTCATGGGGGGAGGTGGTATATATAGGTGGAGGGGGAGGGACTTGCCTTGGGGAGAGGGAAAGCCCTCCCTTCTTGGTGCACCGCCGACCCCTAGCCCTAGGGCTAGGTACAACTAGGAGTCCTTCCCCTTTACTTATCCTATTTTTCCGTTATCCCTTTAATTAATTAAATGAATTTCCAAAAATCATAAAACAAATAAAAGAATAACATGGGGGGAGGTGCGGACGGCCTACATGGGCCCTAGGGCCCATGCGTCTGCACCCTAATGGGGCGCAACCCTAGGGTACGTGGTGCACCCCTCTGACACTCCCCCCTTCCTGGGTTTTCTCCGAAACTCTTCCGGAACCTATATACCCTTTATATAAATCATCTACTCTATCCACTGATGTCAGAAACATTTTCTAACATCCCGAAACATCTCATGTCCGTCTATAATTCTCAGAACGCTTTCAGTATCTCACCGACATCATATGCCTCTAATGATAACTTCTCCGGAACACCTCCAATTGACATCGGAGTTGTTCCTGAGACATCGGAATAAATCCGACTACTTCTAACCACTATAACTACAAAACACTCTCAATAAAAGATTGACACAACTTAAGCGTGTGACCCAGAAGGTTCGGCAGTACACATACATGTCCGGAATACTTACCGAACAATTACCAACAATGGAGCCATGGACGCTCATGATGGCTCTTGTGTATTCATGAATAACAAGAGAACCTTTATGTTTCTCATTACGCCAATCCCCTTAGCTTCACGATAGCAATGATATGACGAGGTGAGACAAGGTGCTCCATATGATCAAACCATTTGATCACTACACATATGAACTCGTATCGATATCATTCTCTTTTTATCATATGTCTCCGATGTCCTTGTGATAAATCACACTGTGTCTGGGCGGAAAATTGATTGACATCGGTGATACTGAGAGGGTCCATATGATGTATCTCTCCATCGCCTGGAGGAGTAAGTACCATTCTCGAACGATCTCAGTTCCATTACAGACTTTAGGTTGTACCCAAAAGTCTCTGTTATGATCTCTTGTTACGGTAGACGGTTGATGACGATCAAAGCATAACTATCAAGATGTGCGGTCAGTAGATGTTCTCATGGTATAGGGACATCGCTAACGAAAACTTCATATTCTCTTTGCTAAAACATCAACAACTATTTATCTCTTAGCAAGATCATATACTTCGGTCGGTTCAGTACTATTGTTATTCCAACAATATACTCTTATAGTTGTTTGACTTATACAAAGTCCATGATCAGGAAAACATGTTTGACTTGTTTTGTTCATATCTCTACACGTGCTTGTATGTTCTCCTTTGAATACTCACTATTCAATTACCACAACAGTTTTTCATAAAATATAAACCTAATAATGAACTTTGGAGGTAAATAACAACTAATATTATTGTCTCTAGGGCATACCTCCAACAACAACTCCCACGCGGCCACGTGGCGCACGTGGGAGGCCACCCGCGCCGCCCTTTGGTACCGCCTCCCGTGACGCCCCTTCGCCTATTTATTACTCCTGACCTGAAATACCCGGGGAGAAGACCTAACATAAAAATAATACACATAGCCGCCACCGTCCGCAATCCAATCTGGAGCCATGTTCCGGTACTCTACCTGAGGCGGAATTGATCACCTGAGGCTTTTGCATCAACATCGCCACCTCCATGACGATGTGTGAGTAGTCCACCCTTGAACTACAGGTACACAACAGTAGCTAGATGGTTATCTCTGTCCCATGTTACTCAATACAAATATCTCAAACAAATGTCTCAAGAGCTGTTTAACATGATTGAGATCAATATGATGTAATTGCATTTCATGTTATGTTTGCCGGGATATGATGAATTGTGATGTTATGATCCCGATCGTGCATGTTACTAGAAAATACTCCGCGCGTTGCGGCGGAAATCTCTTTTAAATAAAAGCATATAAGACCCATGAAATATGAAATTGTTTATAGAAATATGGAAGACTCAATTGATCACATTTGTCGAAAAGCTAAATTTAATTGATGTGATTTTTCTATTGTATTTGATGATTAAAAATTGGTGACGTGGACATTGAATGGATGAAAAGTAGATGACGTGGATATGTTGTATGCAAGAAAATATTATCTTAAATGAATCTTAATGGGATGACATGGATATTTGGTTGGCTAAGAGAATGGGTGATGTGGATAGCTTGCATATTGAGATAGAAAATAATTAATACATGATTACATGTTAGTGGGGTTTTGCTTTATAAGAAGTATATATAACATGATACTATTTGCTATATTACGATTGCCTTATTTTTTTAGTCTTACATGCTCTCCAATCTCCGTGTTAATTTGGCCAAATATATGTTTAGATCTCCAAGAGAGAATGTTATGTGTAAATCTTATGAGGAGTGACAGAATGCAAACTAGATTTCTAATGAGTTGTTGCTACCAAGGCTAAAATAACGGTTTCTTTATCATGTTTGTCCCCACTGCTAATCTTGTAGTGTAAACTTCATAAGAAATATTAATCGGTCTAACCTTATGAAAAATTTCTCCACTATAATCAAAGAAAATTCCTTTTCTCATAGGATTTAAGTTAGACATACCACCTAAAGATGTGCAAATGGGAGGAAATGCGAGGTAGGCGTCGTCTATGGATTTTGATCTCGACCAATTATAATAGACAAGTAAATCAGGAGAGCACCTGCCAAGATGCATTTGTTTTCTTGATCACTTCATCCTTGTTTTGCTTTTTGCTTAGCAGTGGGATGATTACGTCACGCATGTTTGGTCAAGGCGAGTAGCTGCTAGTCTTTTTTGGGCAAGGAAACGAAAAACGCTCTAGATTTGTTGAGAGGAGCAAAGCAAAGCAAGCGTGAGCTGAATCTTTCAGGTGTTGTGACCGTGTGCGTGTGGTTCTCATCCCATCCGCCTGCAACCTACTCCGAGTTGGGCTTCCCTCCCTGCCCTGGGCTTCAACTCGTTTCCAACTCCTCCATCGCAAAATTCACAATAAAAAGCGAGCTAGTCTTCTAGGGCAAAAAGAGCGACCCCCCTCGCCTCTTTCATCCCCTGTCCTCGCCGCCGCCGCCGCCCACCACAGCTGCGCCTCTGCCGGCGAATCCGCGCCCGTCCTAGCCGGAGACCAGATATCGGGTCAGATCTGACGGCAACAGCGATGTCCGGACCCCCGGCCCCACGGTACGCGCCGGACGACCCCACGGTCCCGAAGCCCTGGCGCGGCCTGGTCGACGGCACCACCGGCTACCTCTACTACTGGAATCCGGACACCAACGTCACCCAGTACGAGAAGCCCCTCCCCCCGGAAGCTCTGCTGCCGCCGCCCCCGCCGCTCCCGCCACCGCCTCCGCGCGCCCGCGGCCGCCGAGACCGCTCCCGATCTCGCTCCCGCTCACGCTCACGCACCCCGCCCCGGCGTGACCAGAGGGACCGAGACAGAGACCGCGACCGCGACCGCGACCGCCGACGCCACGACGAACCCAGCTCCAAGTCGGCGTCTTCCTATCACCAACTTCCTCCGGCCGTTGTTCCTACCGTAGCAGACGATGATCCGTCCGCCGAGGCATACCGCCACCGCCACGAGATCACAGTCATCGTAAGGATCGTCCTCCCGTTACTGCTTCCCCTGCTCATAGCTTGTTTACTTACCTGCTACCTACTTTTTCTTGTTGCAGGGGGATAACGTGCCGGCTCCAATCACTGCGTTTGACTCCGGTGTCATCCCATCCGATATACTCAAGGAGGTATGGTTAAGCTTGGTGATGAATCATCACCCGCAATCTAACACTAACCCAAAGCAGAGTTGTTGGATGCAAGGGATCAAGGTCTACCAGTTTGATTTGGTCACGGAGATGCACTGCCGTTGCAACGCTTGATTATCTTTATCTGCTTGCTTCCTTGCTTGTGCTAAATCAGGGCCACTCGCGAGTCAATTACTTATCTACATCTCTGTGGCAGATGCGATATTTGCTCCGAGGTGGAGCTAATGTCGCACCCTGCTTCATGCGCCCTCGGCCGATCCATAATTTCGGCGGGCTGAGGGCAGCTGTCTTTGATGGAGCTGCCAAGGGTCGGTGGACCCCGAGGCGGCTCGCTCCCTGCCAGGGGGCTGCCCATGGTCTAGAAGGCCACCTACGTCGGCCGACGCTGACTCATTGATCCGCGTCGAATTCTTGGGAAACGGCTCCTCGCATGGATGGCGGGCCTCTTCTGGGGCCTATGGAGGTCTCACCCAAGCTGCCAGTGTCCAGCTATAGGACCAGTTGGCAGCTGCCGGAAGGGGCCTGTGGATGAACGATCCATGGCCGAGCGAGCCTGTCTCCAAGGATTCTGTTAGAGCCTTTTCTACTTCACCTTGCGTCCACAAGTCTACGCTTTGCAGATGCATTTTCTTTCGTACGGCCTCATATTGACTTCACACATTGTTGATTATTTGTTATTTTCAGTTTGTAGAGTTAAAAGTGGGAGATATAGCAGATATTGGTAGAATCACATTAACCCTATTGTTATGGTGCCCTTATTTTGTTTGCCTTTGCCTTCGCTCATTCATTTTCCAGATACAACGTGCTGGATTCCCAAGTCCGACACCTATCCAAGCCCAGTCGTGGCCAATTGCCTTGCAGAACCAAGATGTTGTAGCTATTGCAAAGACAGGATCTGGGAAAACTCTTGGGTATTTGCTTCCTGGATTTATGCATATAAAGCGTTTGCAGAACAGCACAAGGTCTGGCCCCACAGTGTTAGTTTTGGCACCTACCAGAGAGCTTGCAACACAGATTTTGGAAGAAGCTGTCAAATTTGGCAGATCATCTAGAATTTCTTCCACGGTAAATTTTCTTAGCCTTGCTTCTTCCTGTATCATATGCTCATTGCCTGATGGTGTTTCTTTGTCTCTTAGTGCCTATATGGTGGCGCTCCCAAGGGCCCCCAGTTAAGAGATTTAGAAAGAGGGGTTGACATTGTTGTTGCAACACCTGGAAGGCTGAACGACATTCTAGAAATGCGGAAGATAAGTCTAAAGCAGGTCTCGTACCTTGTTCTTGACGAGGCTGACCGCATGTTGGACATGGGGTTTGAACCACAAATACGAAAGATAGTGAGAGACATACCTTCTAGTCGGCAAACCCTTATGTACACTGCTACTTGGCCTAAGGAAGTCCGAAGAATTGCAGATGAGCTTCTTGTTCACCCTGTCCAGGTGACCATTGGAAGTGTGGATGAGCTTGTTGCTAATAAAGCTATCACTCAGGTACGGGACTTGCCTTGTACACTGCACTGATGTAATTGGGAGGATCATTTTTGCCTTCCGTGAAGTACATTGCTATTAGTTATGAGTTTTGTCTGTTTTGTGCTTTTGTAGATTTCCCAAATAAACTTACGTTATAGAAACTGATCCTGTGTTCTTATCCTGTTCTGCCAGCATGTGGAGGTGGTCACTCCCTCAGAAAAGCTTCGGCGTCTGGAGCAGATATTGCGATCCCATGATTCAGGTTCCAAGATACTAATATTCTGTACCACCAAGAGAATGTGTGACCAGCTCTCAAGGACACTTGATAGGCATTTTGGAGCTGCTGCCATTCATGGCGACAAGTCTCAAAATGAAAGAGAGAAGGTTCTGAGTCAATTTCGATCTGGGCGATCTCCCATTTTGGTGGCAACAGATGTTGCTGCCCGAGGTTTGGACATCAAAGATATCAGGTTATGGTCATACTATCATTCTGTGTTATGATATTTTTATTATGCATACTGAAATTATGATTCTATAATTTCATCATGTATATTTATTAAATGACCAACACTCATACTAGGTCCATTTATGGAACAATTTAAATGTTTTACTCCCTCCAATCCGGAAAGAGTGTCGGGAGTGTCTACATCTTTCTGTACTAGCCTAGTATGTTTCTGAGTCACTTAATACGGACTGGAGGTAGTAATTAGTTAGGATGGATGCCCATGCGATCCATGACAACATATGTGCATGATATCACATGGAAACCTGAAGTTTATAAAAGTAGTTAGCATATGTTTTGGGCTGTGTCCAACAATAATGGCCATTTCTTTTTGGTTCTTTTATTGCTATTTTTTGGCATGTCCAATGCCTCTTTGCCAACTTTATTTCGTTTTTGCTGGCAATTTTTTCTGATCGAGAAGGTTTGAGCTTAAAGTAGTCACACCCTAAATGTGAAAGTACAGTCAATAAGACCTCACTTGTCAATCATCTGATGTCAATAAGACCTCTTCATTATTGCCCAGCTAAATATACTGACTGCAGTCATCCTGCATCAACTACATATAACTAATGTGGACGTCAACAGAAAATCCTGGAGATTTCATTTTGTTCTTTGAAGTTTCAGCATTGTTTTGATGATGAAAACTCTACTTTCAGTGCTTCAAATCTCAGAAACTTTCTCAAATATCCTTTTGTTTTCTTGACATAGGGTTGTGATCAATTATGACTTCCCGACTGGTGTTGAGGACTATGTTCACAGAATTGGAAGGACAGGGAGGGCTGGTGCTACTGGTTTGGCCTACACATTTTTGTGTGATCAGGATTCAAAATACGCGGCCGATCTTATTAAAATTCTGGAAGGGGCAGACCAAGATGTTCCTCCTGAACTATTGGACATGGTCTCTCGGGGCGGGCGTGGTAGGAAGCGTAACAAATGGGCAACTCGCTCTGAGAGAGGTGGTGGTGATTCAAGGTATGGTGGGAGGTTAGAGAGTGGTCGCGGTGGCCGTGGAAAGGATGATTACGGTGGCCGTAGCAGGTTTGTTCCTTCTCATGCTGTTTTTGTGTAAAGGAGTGGTGTGGTACCTTGCTGTTCACAAGAGTATTTACAACTTATCCTCGTTCTGAGTGATTTGTGTTCCTGAGCCAAATACTGGTATTTACTGTATGTTTCTGATGATGCGTGCAGGCATGATCATGGTGTATCTGATGGACGGTCTCGTAGGTCTGGTAGAGGTCGCAGTAGAAGCCGTAGCAGGAGTGATAGTGATAGGCGCAGCCCAAGCCCCAAGAGGCGCCGCCATGATGTGAAGACTAGCCGAAGCAGGACTAGAAGTCGGAGCCGAAGCAGGAGCAGGAACAGGAACAGAAGCAGGAGCAGGAGCCGGAGCCGGAGCAGGAGCAGGAGTTATACTAGGAACCGTCGTGCCAGCCGTAGCAGGAGTCGTAGCCCTGGTGCTAGACGTAGGACTGAAAGAAGAGCTGGCTCTGGATCTGCACGTCCTGACTCTGGCCACTTGGTGGAGCACAAAAGCTCACCCAAAGTTGACCCTTCAAATGATGGAAGGAATCACTCTGACCAGAAAGATGACTATCACGTGGAGGATGAGAAGATGGGAAAGGTTGATCTTGATCGCTCGCCCAGTCCGCAGGATGACAAGTCTGGTCCGTATAGCCCTGTTTATAATGGCAAAGGCAGGGGCTCAATGAGCCCTAATGGTCACCCAGTGGTGGATGCGAAACCTGAACCCGTGTCTCCACAAGTCTCTGTGAAACCTGAACCCGTGTCTCCACCTCAGCGCAGCAAGAACAGGGAGGATGAAGAGGAAGGTATGATAGACGAAGAGGGAGAGGAAGGTATGATAGCTGATGATGACCCTCGGGCAAGTGCAGCTGTGCAGAATGGTGATAAGTGATAGCTTGGGCAAACGAATATTCCAGGAGCAGCAGCTAAGCATCTGCAGAGACGCTTTGACTGATGAAGTACCTTCTATCTACAAACAATCCATGTTAAGACTTGTATCGAGTTGTTGTTTCTTATATAACAGTCCATGTTGAGACTTGTTATTATTGAATTGTTGTTTGTCATATAACATTGAGCTTTCATTCGGCATGGCACTAGAACTTAAACTACCTACCATTTGTGAAGCAGAGTCGGAATGCAAGTCATGTACAAGTAACATTATTTGGAATAGTAGACTCATGATTATTCTGTTGAGTTCCAGTTTTGCATGTGAAATAGTGTTGAGTATTCTGGTTTTGTAGAGTTGTCAGTTTGTCACCTGTGGTTGTCTTGTACCGACTTCAGCTAGTGCGTTCAAGCAAAGATCTTTTTGAGCTTTCAACAAGACGAGCAAAGAATCCAACACTAGGATCTCATCTTAGTATCGTCATCCTTATGCTTCACTCCGTTTCTTGTTCACAATTTCCTATCAGGCTTGAAATGCATTCGCCAACGGATACACACAACATCATCGAATATTGCATTTTATTACAACATACAGAAACAACAGCGACGATCCCCCTCCATGTTTTTTCACTCTTTGGTATAATATCGCACCAATGTATAAAAGAATGCACGGGCAAAATTGCTATGATGAGTTCTGCACAAACATATTATACATCTGAGCTGAGTTCACACAGACGTATCTGGCAATGAACTCATCAGAATTACAGGACTGCTGTTTCTCGGCTTCCAAATCTTATCCGGCCTTGCTTTCGAAAGAATACCAGAGAAAAATCCTGACGATGAAGAAAAGGAAGGGGGCACGATCAACTCAGTTGACATCCTATTTGAGCCGCCGTCTATAGCTTGTTCTAGTGCCACCATTTTTTTCATGCCTGTGCTGGCAGTCTTACCACAGGGACAATCACTAATTTTCCTGAAGCATTGCTTGTGGAAGATTGACCCACAGGAACCACATCTCGTAGCTTCATCCTCCTGAAATTACCATAAAATCATTTCCTTCAGAATTTATATGAAGCTGCTAAGAAATCAGAAGTCAAAGTTTTGGCAGCACACCTGAAATGGAAAAATGAGGGCCAGGGGATCATCGCAAGCTTGTCGAGCAGCGCAAGGAATGCCGGCATCATAGCACACAAGGCATTGCTCCGTGACGTGTAAGAGTATCCTATTTGATATTGTCTGCACCTTAACTGGAAGCGCTGTGTCAAGTAAACAGATTTTGTATCAGTTTTGCAACAAAAAGAAGAGCTGCTTGAGAGCATGGTATCAACTACTCATCTAATGGCTTGTGACTTTTTAGTCCAACTTCTTGTATCATCAACATGATTTTCATTTGTGAACAAAAAAGACAGGACCCGACATGTGAGACAATCATAACAAAAATATATTCAGCTTGAGAGCATGATTTCAGTAGTAAAATGCATTGGAGGTCCTAATTCTTTTGCGAAGATGTCAAGTTAGTCCTAATTCTCCAAACTGCATCTCTAGATCCTATAAGTATATGTCGTTTCACCATAGGTCCTATGCAGCCCCAACCAGCTTTGACCTGCACGCGTGGTGAGTTGACCATCGCCACGTAGGCAATAATGTGCAGAAAACACCCCAAAAAATTCTCTTCTAATTTCTCGTTTTACCATCCTTGTCGTGGCCGCCGATTCTGCATCGGTCGTACTCCTCGCGCTGGCCACCTGCTGAGGGAGATTGATAAAACGAGAAAGCACCAGGTTGATATGCCAAGAACCATCGCCCAACGCTGGTGTTAACGCCGCCTGCCGGTGTCGACCCAGGCGTCATGCTGCGACACAGTCTCAGCACGGCTCAGGCATGGCCTGGACGAAGTCAGGATGGTGCACACAAAGTCAAGTTCGGCCTTGGCCGCTCCTCGCAGCGGTGGCACACTCCGCTTGGCTACCTCTGTTTTTTGCGATGAAAGCGGACACCCGCATTTCTTTTCTAGGTACCACGGAGGACGGTAGCTGATTGTGAATGATCGCTCAAGCATCCCTGTGTCAGCAAGAATCGATCCAACGAGAGGGGTTTGCAACAGAGGTTTCAGTGCCACATTTTCATTCTTGCAACTGTTGCTAGCTCTATACATCACGTACGTGTATAAATCGCATCACTCGCCATGCTTCTGTTGCTCGTGTCTGCAACATTGGTCCCCAGCCTGGCCTGTTGCTGTCGCTGTCGCAGAGAGGTTGAGATGCATTTCGGGGAGCGATCTCATCTAAATTTCTTGAGGCAGTGGTTGCACGTGCCTAGCAACAGTCAAGCCCAAGCGGCTTCAGAACTTGTCCTGCTCAACCATGTTCAGCGTGCTTCCGTGCAACAACTCACTGAGCTCATGCGCCGCGCAAGCTGGCCTGAGCTAGCCGTCGGGGTGCTCGTGCCGCTGAGCTGAGATCTAGAGGTGACAGGCGCGAAGGATTGCAGCGAATGATGGATTCAGGTTTGCTGGCTGCGACGACCCTCTCGACAAAGAAGAGAGAAATAGGACACGAAATTAGAAGACACAATATTTCGGGGGGTTTCTAGAAAATATTTCCTAGGATGTTCAGTTTTCAAGAATTGAGACTAACTTGACATCTTCGAAAAAGAATTAGGACCTCCAATGCAATTTACTCTTGCAATTATCATCACTCACAATTTTGTAGTCCAGTTTTTTGTATAATCAAACATGCGTCATACTTGAACAATAATGGCAGGACCCCGCATATGAAACAACATTATCGAAAAAATGTTGAAACAAAAGCAAATATTCAAAATCTACATTTTTTTTCTGGCTGAGGCATTCAGGCATGTCTGTAGAAGCTGAAGCTCCGGAAAGAGGGAATCGCACCAACAGTCACATAACTCTTGAGAGATGAGTACCTTAGTCACTGAACTCTTGAGGAGCCCGATGGTCACATTGCTTCATTTTATGAGCAAACTAGTCACAGTCGTGACAACAGAGCTAAGTGATGCTGAGGTGTCATGCTGACTGGGCTATTTATTTGCAAAAAGAACCTTCGTGATTTTATTTCATTGCAAGAACACACCAGACTGAGTATGTCGAACACCCTATGGAGCAGCGGCGGCATCCTCCAGCTGGGAGCAGTGTGCACGGGAGGACATGTTTTCCCGGAACGCGACGATCTGCGTGCTCGCGCAGGACGGCGACTCCCCGGCGGAGGTGATCCTCATGTTCCTCCGTAACCTGAAGCACGGCGTCGCCCGGCCCAACCGGATATCCATCAATAGCGTCATCCCGGCGTGTGGTGAGCGGAAGCTGCAGCTTGGCCGATCGACAAGCCACGGCTTCACGGTGAAGCTGGGCATCCACGGGCATATCTCCGTCGGCAATGTGCTCGTCGCCATGTACTGTACTACAAATGCGGCGCTCCCGGTTGCGGACGGAAGCTCTTGGAGTCCATGGACGAGCGCAACGCCATCTCGTGGACCACGGCCATTTCAGTGGACGGTGGAGAGGACGCAGTCACGCTGTTCAATGGCATGACACGCGACGGCGTGTTGCTGAACAACGTCACCTTCGCGACGCTGATGTCGCCATGTCGGCGCTGCCAGCAGGGTACCAGATGAGGGACGGGGCATATGATCTACACGGTGTGCCTCAAGACCGGCGTCTCCGACAAGGTTGCCGCATCGAACAGCCTCCTGCTTCGTTGGGAGACCATCGCTCTGATCTCGGGCAACATGCAGAATGAGCAGTGCAGCAACACTCTCGACGTCTTCTCGTGGTTGGTCAAGTGCTTGAGAGTTGAGACCCAACGAGACCATGTTTGCCAACTGTCATAAGCATAGTCACCGCCGTGGAGACGGTCTCCATGACTTACAGCGAGACGTACATATAAGTGCCAGGCTCTGAAGATTGGGTTCGCCAGCGAGTACGTGTCCGGTGTCCGGCACACTCATCTACATGTATAGAAGAATCACGGAAGGCGTTTGAGGAGGCAGAGCACCAGAGCCTCATGCCCTCATTGTGTGGGCGCCGTAATGAGCCTTTTCGACGACATGATACGCTCCGGCGCTGCTCCACTAAACACCGCGTTGAGGTCTGGCCCGGGCACTACGCCTGCTCGACATGTTCGTCCGAGCAGCGAGATGATCGGGTTCAGTTGGCTGACTTTGGCCAGTACGAGATCCGTCACAAGCTCTAAAGCGTTTTCATGGGCGAGGAGCGGAGCATAGCCTGAGTGCTTCGGTCCGGCGAGGCTGACCATAAGGTGTTTGAACAAATGTCTAACCAGTTTTGTGTGTGTGCTTGCAATGAAATAAAATCACGAAGGTTCTTTTTGCAAAAAAATAGCCCAGTCAGCATGACACCTCAGCACCACTTAGCTCCGTTGTCACGACTGTGACTGGTTTGCTCACAGAGTGAAGCAAAGTGACCATCGGGCTCCTTCTCAAGAATTCAGTGACTAAAGTGCTCATCTCTCAAGAGTTCCGTGACTGTTGGTGCGATTCCCTCCTCCGGAAAACAGGGTCTCCATATACTAACTTTAATAGTTTAGACAGGCTGCACTTTCTGTTTGTCAGATCAAAATAAGCGAGAAAAGCCAATAAATGTTAATCTCACCGAACATGTCTACCATGCCAAAGCATGTCCACTGCAGAGCACAATAAGTGCATTTCTCAGATAAACCCTCTCCCAATCACACAATAAACAAAATTTAACCCCGGTGTTTGTAAAAAAAATAACCTCCGGAACAACAAAAATGCACGTACAGTGTATATTACACTACAAGTTCATGAATGGAATAATATATAAGTTCATGAATCGAAAATACCTGCAAAAGCTCCCTTCGAGAGATCAACAAGGTCACGGAGAGCAAAGAAGTCATTCCCATCAAGAAGGTATCTTCGAACTCCTAGTCCTCTAAATATGGAGTTCCGGAAAGGACATTGAACACAAGGAAGCATGGCAGCTATCTTCTTCCGGATACTCATGATATTAAGCAGAGCAGGCACTTTAGCAAATAGGAAAGGGTTGACAGCACTTACACAGAGCATAGGCTGAAAATAAAAATAACCATTTGATAGGATCAGAGAAAAGTATGGAAGTAAGAAGAGAAACAGAAATAGAGTAGAATTGCTACCTGGTCATAGATAGAGTCCAGATATGCTTTTGCTAGCTGCGAAACTTGATAGAAAGAAAAATCCCAGTGCTGCAAAACTCTTGCTGGAAGAACTGCAGTATCATTTGTGTGACAAGAAGCACAAAATAACTGGCCAGTGTAAGCACAAAACCGAGGCTTGTTCCATCCAATAGTTTGTACAAATTCCCGCAGCAATGTTCGTCCAGCATCCAAATGCCTATGGCATCCTGCACAATTGTAGTGTTGAAACTCCAACAACTGTCTAGTCGACTTACGGGGCCTATCCTCCACGACAAGTGATATTGTCTTGCCCATCAAGGTAGCATCTTCGTGCAAAGCTCCATTGCAGTCTGAATCTTTGGCATGTAAATCGCTGCTCAGCCTTTGCAAAGATCGCGGAATAAACGTCTTTAAGAAGCTATGTTCATAAGTGGGCGTCCCTGGTGACAAAAAATTAACCAGAGGGGCTGGTGTTCCGAAAGGATAATTAGAGACGAGCAAAGAACATAAACAGTCTTGAATAAGACCACTTCTTCCATTGACAACATCTGGGGATGCATTCCCAAATATTTTACTGGACTCTTTTTCAACATTTATCCATTCGGGTGGAAGACCCAATCCTTTCTCAGAAAAGAAGGGCTTAAGTTGTTGATAAAGTGCATAGAATTCACGGTATCGACGCTCGATTTCCCATTCATCTTCGCCACTCCTCACTTTTAACAGGTACACAGTGTACTCTTTGACGCCAACCATCCGCTCACCGAAAGAAACATCCCCTGTTCTTTGCTTTGCCCCCACAAGCTCCACCGAATCAATTTTGGAAGGATAGCGCGGAAGGGGATATACATATGCATCCTCTGTACCGGAAGTTGACGCAGTGGTGCTGCCATCTCTGAAATGCTGATTTTGGTGAGCATTGCTCACACGGTTGTCTGTAAAAGATCCATTTTCATGGGGCTCCCCTGAATTGAGTAAAATCTGTTCCATCTCTTGAACCATATCATCAAATAAATCACTCTCATCAAGGATGTCCACCTATAGTTAGAATGAGACATGTCACTCCAATAGTGCGGTTGAAAAAATGTAGGTTCATACAGTGGACACTCGATTTGATCAAGCAAGGGAGCAAGCTCTTTTTTTTTATGTACAATACCACTAAGAGTCGACGATCTAGACCTCATAGAAATGGTACAGTATACTATCAACTATCAAGCCATAAGATGATAAGACCACTAAGCGTCTAGGCTGTTACATTCCGTCCACCTACTTCTACAGACAAAATGCACACACTGTCACCTTATTTCAGTGTGTTACTTTGAGTTTATTCAAGGTTTCGTTAAAGTGTGGTGTAGTCCAGTTGAGAAATGGATGGGTAGCAAAGCTTTTGGCGAAAACTCCACAAAACAGTGACCAAAGTACTCCCAAGCTCCCAAGTAGAGTTGCTCGATTTTGGAGGAAGATAAGCAAAATTGGGGGGTGCGGATCGCACTCAGCGCATTGACACTCTGAACTACGCAAACATTTAACTTAGCTAATCGTACCTGGACGGGATCAGTCCGCGGCGTAACAACCGGCGTACCAGAACCCAATTCCGGCTTGGCGAGAGCGGCGGTCGGAGGATCCGGTCGCGGCTGCAACGGCGCCTGCGGTTGGTGGAGGCGGGTCAGCTGGTGGCTCTTGGGGAAGCTGGCGATGGGGTCTTCGAGGAGGAGGTCCATGTGGTGATCCCAGAAGTCGGAGGAGGGGCGGAGGGTACCGATGGAGCTGGGCGTCCCGAGCGCGGAGCTGGCGCTGCAGTACCTGTCTTCGTCGGGGTCCGATCTGGCCGCTAAGGAGCCGTCCGACGAGGAGCCGCCGGTGGATCGCCGGGCTGGCTCCATGCTGGATCCCGCCGTAGTTGTCCAACTTAGGGATTGGCGGTGATTTTGTGGTATATTTTCTCGGTGGAAGACGGGTAAGATTTGCACTATGGTACCTATACTTCTGTCCGCCTCCTAGTTCAATCGCCTCACAGTCACAGGTCAACTACACCTCGTGCTAGACATGATCGGGTTGCCATGGATTGACCCTACGACCGGTGATAAGACTGCAAACTACTCACATGTCATCCTATGTACCCATCGGTTCTAAATTATACGATGTTCAATATTTTCTCGAAATTGCATGTACATAGATCGTGTTTTAGTGTTTTTTATTCATTTCAATCTATATCTAGTCCATATTTAAATATATAAAATATTTTATAATTTGGAACACAATGAGTGGGTTAGAGTGTACTCACTCCGTTTCAAATTATAAGATGTTCTATCTTTTTTTCGATTCGAATGTATGTAGACACGTTTTAGTGTAGTTTGTACATAATCTGAATTAAAATTTCCAAAATATCTTATAATTTTGGAACGGAGGACGTAGTACCTCCCCTCTTTAAAGAAATACATGTTTTTATTAAAAAACATCAGCCAATGTTAACTTTGACTAATGTTGTAGGAAAAACTATTTACAATTATAAAACTATGTAGATATAATATGAAAATACGTTTCAGTTACATATTTAATGATACTAATTTGACATTATAGATCTTAATTGCTTTTTCTATAAACTTAAACAATCTTATATCCTTGAAAAATAAATATAGTAAATCTCAAATTTATTTGATTTTGACTAAAATTTACACGTCTTCTTTTAAAGAATAGGGGAGTCGATGCTCATCTCTTATTCGAAAGGAATAGTAGAGGAAAAGCATGGGAATATGATTTTTTTTCATTTGGTAACACTATTCATTGATTTGATTCAAATGAATGGAGTATAGGAAAAATAAGAAAAAAATTATTTTACTTAGGTTTCAAATGAAAAAAGGGATTCTAAGATTCACTCAAATCTTACATTTACATTTTTTAAACCTTGATTTGATTATGATGTTTTTTGTGTGTGTTTTCATATTATGCGAATCAAACATCTAGTTTCGCAGAAATCCTATGTTTTAAACAATCTTTTATTCTATACATGCACTCATATCTTATTTCCATGCTCCCCCCCCCCCCACCCCACCACCATTTCTAGGTTTTAAAATTATGGAGATTGGTTTTGATGATATTATTAGATATGACGCTGGGCCACCCACTAAAATTAACAACGTCCCCATTACAAACATCGCTTATGTAGCAGCGATAAAGCTCATTGGCAGCAGAGTTGTGATGAAAGAAGAAACAGAGAGTTCCTGAGATAGGATGTGCGTGGATTTTATACGTTGTAAAAAATATAATTATATATGCCACTCACATTACATTGGATTATCCAAAGATATTGTAAATCATGTAAATTATCTGTTAAACAAAAATAATATATAGAGCTTCGGTTTTTTGCCCGACCATCGGACTTGTCTCTAACTTTGGAAGCACGAGATCGGTCGAGAATATGTGGTATCTTACACGTGTGACATATGATAGTATATCCATAGAGGTTTTTTCTCCCACAAATTATAAAACCTTATTAACCATACCAACTATTTGAGCAACAAAATAAGTTCCTTTATCCGGTTTTGCTATTTTTTCCATGGAATGAAAATTATCTTAGAGTTCATTCAAGTTCTTAGACGATTCAACTCGGAGATTTGTGCTTGTTATTAGCAACAATGATGATTGTTTCATGTCCGTACATGGCTCTAGCACAAGTGAATCTAGACCAGTGCATGGGTTGGTTTTAGTGGGCTCTTGCACAACTGAAATCGATTGTCCTCCTCTTAAATCTCGTCTCTTTTTTTTCGAGAACTAAATCTCGTCTCTTTCAAGCAGCATGTTTCTACCTCATGTCCCAGTGATCACTGGCGGCAACAAGATCGTGACACATTAGGCTACTATCTTTTTCATTTGTATTAGGGTTGCAACTGATACTTTTTTTTTGCAGTTGCAACCAAATTTTAAACTGAATTTTTCCAGTTGCACTACGGTTACAACTACAACTAGATATTTTCAAGCTGCACTATGTTGTGACTGGATTTTCTTTTAAACATAGGTGAAATAATTCTCTTATGAACAAGCTCTAGACAAACCCTCAAGACAGAAAAAAATGAAACAAACACAACCAACATAGCCTCTTGGACAAACAAAAAGTTTATCACCAAAGTCAAAGTTCTCCGCAAGACTTTGCTCGAGTTTCACCGGTGATCAAAATCGGAGAAAGACAAAACTTACAACCTAAATAATCGTAGATGCCTTTTTAAACCACGAGGCGGAACTCTGTTCGGAACCATTCGGGGCTAGTAAGAAGTAATAACCATGAGGCCTTGTTCGGCAGACGTAACTGCACAGGTTTTTGCGTGTATAATCCCGGCCCAAACTGAAACCACCAGAATACCCTAATGGACCTTCGGTAGGCCGGTTTTGCTGGGGATGGGAACCAGAAAACACGACGATACTCTTCTACCCGACGTGTATCCGAGACGTTGGTAGTACCTCGCGTTTTGAAGTTAGCTCTCGATCGAACGGGGACACGGGGTTTGGGTGAGCTGATTATTTTCACCAAAAACACTTAGGGGTCGTTTGGATCCCATCATTTGTATGAAATTCATTTTCAGATTCCATACTTAATTTGTTTGGATGTCATGGAATTGGAATGTCATTTCATTTGGAATTTTAGAGAATGACTTTGCTATGTTAAGTCAATTCCTGTCCCTAACCCTGTCATTTGTCTGGAATTCATTTCATTTCATTTCATTTGGTTTAAATGAAATGAAATGACGGGTCCTAAGGTTAATACACAGAAAAACTCTATACAACTCTGCTGCCGAACGAGGCCTGAAGTGACTGACAAGTGTTTATTCCGGGCGAGAGTATCTAAAACAGGTCAACTGAAGCAGGTTGCAAGAGACACAGTTGAGCCCAGCGCCTGACGCCTTCACGGCCGGGAGGAAGCGTTGGCCGCCAGTGCCGCGCGGAGCACCTCGCCGAACTCGACGAGCCTGTCGGCGTCGGGCATCAGGTCCCCGACGGCCTCGTGCGCGCAGAACCGCGCCGCCCAGGCCGCCAGCCGCGGCGTGCTCGCTTCATCTAGGACGGGCAGCGGCAGCCCCGCGATCCTTTCCGCGGCCCCGAACCACCCGATGTAGGAGCCGACGACGATGTCCAGGAAGCCGACGTCGTCCCCGCCGAAGTAGCGCTTGCCGCCGCCGCACTCCGCGAAGGCCTCCTCGAGCTGCCGGAGCGCGGCGGACACACGCTCCGCCGCGTCGGCCTTGTCGCCGCCGACCATGCCTCTCATCGTCCGGAGCGCCGAAGGGAGCTGCGACCGCCCGGAATCGACAGACAGCGCCGTGTGAATGTGTGATCGATCAGTCGCGTGAGCGAAGTAAAATTTATAAATCAAAATGGTCGACTCGCGAGTGACTCTGGCTCACCTTGGCGTCGGCGTACTCTGCCCAGAACCGGTGGACGGCGCGGCGGTGGGGGTCGGCCGGGAGGATGGACGTGCCGGGAAAGGCTTCGTCGACGTACTGAAGGATGACGAGGGACTCGCAGACGGGGCGGCCGGCGTGGAGGAGCACGGGCATCTTCTTGTGCACGGGGTTGGATCTGAGCAGCAGGTCGCTCTTGCTCCCCACCGGTTCCTGTAGGAACTCGTATTCCACGCCCTTGAGCTTGAGCGCGATGCACACTCGCGTCACGAACGGGCTCGCCCACCCGCCCACCACCACCACCGGCTCCGACATCGCCGCCGCCGCCGCCTACGCTAGCTGTTGCTGGTTCTTCCAAGTTCTAAGCAACTGACTTCTATCATCTATAATATCTATAAAGTTCATCCCCACTAAAAAGCATTTATTGTTTGCAAGCTCAAACCTGGTAGAGCCACATCACTCCAATTGTTCCTGTCCGTCGGATTTCAAATACATGGTCTTAGATAAGCGTAGTAACACTGGCCGGCCCAGTCCACGTTAACACTACTTCTCCATAGATTGTCACGAGTATTATTTTGAACGGCATAATTAGCGTCGTTTGACTGCCACCCTTCCGCTTGATCTTCTGACTCCCTGTCCGTTCCTCTTCTTCGCCCTGCATTTATCATGATCGATAGCCATTCATTTTCCTCATCTTGCAGCTGCACCTCAGCGTCACAGGACTGTAGCCTCCCCTCACTGTCACAGCCACCGTTCATGCACCACCTCCTTTAGGCACCGGCAGTCCGGCTACCCATCGATACAAACACATCAACACCTTCTTGATGTTCCTCTAAGTTGCAGTATACCTCTACTATTTCGGGCTGATGCTTCATTGAACTAGCTGTGTAGAAGATAACAAGGCATACATCTCCTCCTACTATGGTTTGTATGGTCAAAGTATTTTCGGATTTAGCTTGCGTCCCAATTGATCTACATCTTCAGATAAGGTACGTCGCTATCCCCAAACTGTTGAAGACCTGCTATGCAAGGGTAGTTTTTACTGGCAAGTAGCAGTTCCATGTACCCTTCGGCGAGTTGTTATTTTTGACAATTGACAGTAGCCAAACAGGAAAAATAGCCAAGGTATCTCCTCAGCCACTCAAATACATTTTGTTATTGCAACTTCATGGCATACTCGCACTTACTATATATATTTGCTCCCCTAATTGTGCCGCGGAACATTAGTGTTAAAACCATTCTTTCATGATTCTCATCGATACTACTCTGAATTTCTGATTGTACCTTTTGCCCGTAAGAGTTATGATGGATTCTACAGTTCCATCCCTATGCACCAAAATTGCACGTCATTTCATTTTTCTAGCAGGTATGTCACACACACTCATTTTCTATTTTTTCGCATCAAGACTTACCATCTAGATTTTTTCTATTCTCTTTTGCAAGAAAGTTTTAAACAATAGATTTAAGGTTCTAATCTTTCCAGCAATGCACTTAGTAGCAAAAACGTACATTTTGGGCTCCTACATATCATGTAACGTTCACATGGTTGCTTTGAATTACTACAATAACCCTTGGTACACATACAATTAATGATTCTTTCTATGATTATTTCAAAGATGAACCTGCTGCTATGTTTGTAGCAATTTATCTTGACCTTGACATTCTATTCAAATATTCAAATTTATTTTGTTGGCATGCTTAATTGTTAGGTTTCAATAGTTTTTTCAGGGTACATATAAATGCGGCTGCATCGAAGCCAAGATGGTGGAAGTTTCTCTGATAGTTATTTTGAATAAAGGTATATATAAGGAAATTATAGGAATTGCATCAACGAGCAATCGATTATTTTCAAGGAGGAAAGTAAGATTTTCATGTTATCTACCGCACTTATAAATTTTGGACCAATTATATATAGTGACATGTATTTGTAATTTCATATTTTAACATGTTAATTAGTTAGTACTTGCGTGTGTTACCAAGGCAAGCCAACACGATGGGTGCTAACGCCGCATGACTATGCATGAACGATGTTTTTCTAGAAACGCCGAAGAATGTCCACGCCATCAACCAACTCATGTCATCTGCGTGGCTATGTATAATCGGGTTTTTATTGGCAATGTGTATGCAACCTGATTTATGTTATTCTTTCATATATGAAAATCATCTTTCATTTCCGCGGCAACGCGCGGGGTATCAACTAGTTTCTTTTGAGAATACACCCTGGAAAGGTGTATCAAAGGAGTGTGTCACGCACCTACACCCGCCAAGGGCTCTGAAGGTGAAGAGAAGGACTGACGCCCGTCAACATATCCGTGAACAGCTGGCAACAAGGTGGACCAATCAGGAGGCGAGAAACAGTGGTGATGCGTTGGCGGACTGAGTAGAGTAGGACCTACTTAGGTGACCGGGCATGTCCGGGAAAAGGCATCGAATTGTAATCTGATAACGAAAGTGCTTCACATACGACGATTGACGTCCGATACATGTACGACAGTTTCCCCTAGTACAGTACTAGTTACGTGATTTTTAGGCTGATCATTAAATCCTCTCCATCGTATCCACTATTACTTCCTTCATTCTTTCATGCCTACGTGAAATCTTCTTAAGAAACTCTAGCAACTAGCATATCCCGCAAAAAATCCCAATCCACAAAATAACTATCGTTTTATTGTTTTGGGCCCAAAACAATGTCCTGATTAACTGAATCCCGCAAATTAGGCTGACCTGTAATTTTTATGTGTAAACTTTAAAACAAGTCTCTCATACCTGATAGTTTATGTAGTATATCGACTGGATTTTAAGTAAATTATAAACCACGTGACGGTTGGGGGAGGAAAATTTCAGCTCAACCGACACCTGGCCGGCAACTATTCCATAAAAAAAATCCGGTAAAATTCCGTCGCGCAGTCTAGAGTCCGGCCAAATCGTCACCGTATTCTACCACACCACCCCTATTTCGTTTGATTTTTTGAAAAGTTCATAGCAAAAACATGGAAAGTACAGCCACAACCATTGGCGGGAAGCATCCCGGCCGGCCTGGCCGTCACTTACAAGTGGTGCACCATTATCATAGTGCGTCACTAGTAATGGGCCTACGAGTGACGCACCTGTTACTGGTGCGTCACAGCTACCAGTGGCGCACCACAGGTTAATGGTGCGTACTCATCCCACCTATAAGCCTTTTCCTAGTAGTGATGCGCTCGCGGCGGTAGTCGCTAGAGCTTGGGGGGGGGGGGGGGGGGGGGGGGGGGCAGGAAGCAGGTTTGAGGTCATCTTCGCCATGACAGCCGGACGAAGCCAGAATTTGCTAGTGGGTGGATAGGCGGTGAGGGGCGGCGGGCTTTGGCGACGGTGGAGCAGGCCGCACCGGCGAGAAGCAGAGGTGAAGGGGGCGGAGCAGGGCTAAGCAATGGTGTGAGTTGGGAAAAAAGACGGCCCAACAATAGAGAATAGAAAAAGAAAAGAAAAAACGCACTGACATGTGGGTCCTACATGGTAGGATATTCCTTTTGGAGAACATGCTGCTACGCTAGAACACACCGTCCAAGCAATAACATAGGAGATTAGGAAAAAAAGGTTAAAATGAAATTGTGCTATTTAATAGGTGGGGCCTGCCACTAGGAGAGCTGGTCCTTCAATTCCCAGCCCAAACTCCAACCCAAACCGGCCGGCGCGTGAGCAAGTTTGCTATGTCGTACAAGTATCGGACGGAATTCGTCGTACGCATAGCATCGCCGATCTGATAATTGAACCCAATCCGGGAACCTCTCCTCCTCCTCTCGCTTCGGCGTTCATACTCGGCGTGACACTGAGAAATCCTGTATCCTGTGTGTGATTGAAGAGTGAATCGATTGGATCGTAACATCTGGTATTAGAGCCATTCGAATCCCCGGGAGTGCTTCCACCATATCAAAAAAAAAGGGAGCGGAGAGAGATCGTTAGGAGATCTGAGGGGATCGGCGGCGACTCGAGCGATTCGAACTGGTGGTTCGGTTCTCCGGTAAAATCCCAACAGTTCGTTGACCTCGCGGCGGCGGAGGGTGCTGTTCATCAAGGCAGCATCTCAGTGGCGTGTGGCGGCGGTAGACTGCTAGCGTGCGGATCGGTGACGGGGCTAGGTTGGTCGTTGATCTTCTGTGTCCGGTAAAATCCCGGAGCCTCAACTGGATCTCAGCACTTGGGAGGCGAGGCGATTGGGCGGCGGCGGAAGGCTCTCACATCGGGCTCGGAGGTGTGGGTGGCGTGCGACCAAATCAGAGAGGAGACGATGCAGACCGAGATTCAGGCTCTCACGGCAAGTCTGCGGAAGCAGAGTGAGGACTCCAACTCTGCGTTATAGGCGATCAATGAATCCTTGAAGGCATTCGCTAGTGCAAATATCAAACTGAGCGACAACTTGCAAGGGTTGAACAAGTGGGCACCAGCTAGGGCTGACAAAATCTGCAGAAGAGGTGGGCGCTCGGGTGGCAGCGTTGGAAGCAGAGCGTGTAACACCTGACGGAATCATGTCTCGAGCAGAAGGGCAGCAGGCTGAAACGCATGGTCACACGGCGGGTGCGTCGAAGGGCATGGCGCCGACGATGGCAAAAGGTACACGCCATTTCAGAAATTCTCTAGCGACATTCGATCTGAGCGGTAAGAATTCAGTAGGAGATGATGAGGAGAGTGTTGGCACTGAGTCACGATATTCGCATCGTAGCCCCAGACCACCCAAGTATGATTTCCCCAAGTTTGATGGAGAGAATCCAAAATGGTGGAAAAAGGTGTGTGAAAAATACTTTGACATGTNTACATCTTCCGGATCTGATGCAAGGTCTAAAACACTTGGAAACACTTGAAATAAATGCAAGAGTAGCACCTATTCCAGCGAATATTTTTCATCTTCGGAACTGGTTGCATCTCCGTGTGGGACGTGGGACAGAACTGCCCCATGTGACAGGTTTCCTCACAAATGTTAACCTGAATCATCCTGTTACTTTGGATGAGTTTAGCAATCCTCGCAATTCAGTTAAGACAATCGAGTTGTTCCCGTCCATTTGTAAAATTCCAAAGTGGATAGAACAGCTTACCAAACTCAGCATTCTGAATATTGTTGTCAGAGAACTGCAAAGGGGTGATATCAATAACCTGCAAAGATTGCCACTCACTTTTCTCTCGTTGTACGTCCAGCGACGAACTAGAGAACAAATCAGCTTCGCAAAAGATGCATTTTCTGCTCTCGAGTATTTTGAGTTCAGGTGTGGTGTACTGCGCCTGACCTTTGAGGAAGGAGCAATGCCAAATCTTCAGAGGATCAAACTAGGTTTCAATGCCCGCGGAGGACATCAGCATGATAGTTTGCTTGATGGCATTGCACACCTGTCAAAAGTCCAAGAGATTTTTGGAATAATAGGGTCAGTCCCTGGTACCGAGGAATCTCACATGCTAATAACGTCAGTATAAAGAGAGTACATGCATATGGTTGAGGAAGAGTATGGTCTTCCAGAAAAACAGCATTTGATCCGAGACAAAGATGAATCAAGTAAACAACTTGGAATTCCAAAACAGAAGTACCTGGAAGATGCAACAAAAGATGCCCACAGAAACTCTGAACCCATTCAAAGGTACGGTTCATTGGCCTGAGTGAGCCCATTCTTTCTTTATTTCTCTTTACCTGAACTAACCTCCTGCATATCTTGTCACATCTCAACTGTATGAGACAATAACAGCCAGCAAGGGCCCATCAAAACATCCACTTTTTTATTGTAACTGCTGTTCTATTTTCAGGCATGTATTTCACTGGTTGTAATCGAGGTCAGGAGTAGAGAAATTAACACTTTCTGAAAATAAGTGATTATTCTAGATATAAAAGTATAAACAGAATTTTTTGTGTGCAAAAGTTTGATTATTTTTCTGGCAGGAGAAGTAATAACAAGGAACATGTAAGTGTGGCGCTGGACAAGCTCCGAGAGATGATCGCCACCGTCGAGCTGCAGTCGCGGTCGGCAAATAGCGGCGCCAGGGGCGCGGTGACGCGACGTGAATCCCGCATCTTCCGCCGGCTGGAGTCGAAGCTCGCGGGGGAGCTTCCCGCCGCCGAAGCTTCGCGCTGGAACGCCCGGAATTACGACGCTTCCCGTGGTCGTGAGTATCGCTGCCCAGGCCCTGGCATATTTCCCTTAAATTAATAAGCACGAGAAAAGTCAGAGAAAGTTTTATTAGCAAGTATAGCCCATGCACAACCCTTCACTCCTGATCTGATTCCAAACGAAAAAAAAAAATTGCAGAACGTTCACCAATCGCCATGTACAACGTAAGTGATACTTCTCCTGTCTTATGGAAGTTGATTTGCTGACTTGGACAAATTCTGCTCTTGTAGTTTAATGTGCGTAAGATCGTGATCAGGCTGGACATCATCAACGAGAAGAGCCAGTCCAAAGCCATGAGCATTGTGGCCACGTTCCCGGGTACGTATGGCTGCACAAATCCAGGCACATGCCATGTACTTGTAAATTCATGCTGCAATGCGAGTTCTGCAACTGGTGCGCTTGTGGCAGGGGTCGAGTCGACATCACTGGACCGCGAGAAGAATACGCTGACGCTTCTGGCTAGGGGCGTGGACCCGGTCAGCATAACGCAAAAGTTACGGAAAGCCAGTTTTGCGGCGGAACTCATCAGCGTCCACATCGTGGAGGAGAAGCCCGACACGTCTAGGGCTGGACTAACGAGCTGCTCGGATCGTTAAGGCTCGGCTCGTTATTGTTCGTGATCGTTAAGGCTCAGATCGTTAAGCTCACTAAGGATAACGAGTTAAATTCAAAGATCGGCTCGGTTCGTTATCTTTTCACGAGCGCTCACGAACAGATCGTTAAAACTCGTTAAGGAGATGTATCAAATTAATCAGCTACTTAAAATGCATCAAGCATCAGCCGGACATGAGTACAATTTAACATATATATAGAAGTACTTCAAAAGTGACAAATCGACAGTTAATAGTTCACACACTCATAGTTAGATGGGCTGGGCCTGGGCTAGGGCAGCGGGCAGCTATGCAGAGAAAATTAGCGAGCTTAACGAGTAGCTCATGAAACTCGTTAGTTTGTTTGTTTAGCTCGTTAGTGTTAGCGAGCTAAAATTGATGCTCAGCTCGGTTCATTAAGAAAACGAGTCGAGTTCAAACGAGTCGAGCTACCGAGTGTTCAATAAGCTTAACGGACTTCGAGCTTTATGTCCAGCCCTAGACACGTCCAACAAGCCGGATGAAACAAAGAAGCCTGAAGCCGAGTCGTTCATGGCACTACAAAACCGCTCGCAATACGTGGCGCTTTTAAACGCCGAGACATTGTCATGAGTTAGTTACCATGTGGTGGACTAGTTATCCCGAGAAGATAGCTAGTGCTCCCTGTGCTACCGTCAAAGAAATTAAATTTAAATGTTTCAACAAATCTACGAATAATTGTGGATGTTAACAAGGTACGTTTGTAAAACCTCCAACAATTTTAGCACCAAAATCCAAATGAACATTGAGAAACAAAAATAATAAACCTGGTATAGATAGTGTCATATTTTTTGCTTTTGTCTTTTGCGACACCAATGACACTATTCATGGCAGATTTGTGTTTTTTGTTTTTCAATGTACATTCCGGTTTTGGGGCTGAATTTTTTTTAGGTGGTATAAATATATCTTGTAAGCATTTACAATTTTTCGTAGAATGTTTTGAAACATTTAGATTTTTTTTTGGCGGCTACACAGGGAGCACCCTGATAGGTAATAGGTGGGAGCACTAGATACTTGCTCGAGTTATCCCTTTTAAAGTACTAACCTCCCTGGATTTTCAGCCCCGGCGCCTTCACTCATCCTTCCCTACATGGCCCACCATCCAGGGAGATAGGTGGGAGTCGTGTGAGTTTTGCTTGGTCTTGGCTGGGCAACTTGGCTTGCCGTGAGTGATTAGTTCACTGACATAGTCTGAGATTCGAGATAAAATGTATACGAAATGTATGCGATTCGACGAATAGATTTTATTCCTGTGATTGGTTTTGAATTTCGTTGATTGCAACTTGTTAAGTTTGGACCAAAGTTTTTTTTTTTTTGAAACTTAAAACCACTATATTAGGTCAGCAAGCCGCCTCATTAAAAACCTTCCAGTCCCCAAAGATACCCTGATAAGGAAAAGAGTGCGTCTGAAACTTGCTGCCGAAAAGATATCAAATATTCGTTACATCATCAGCGAGAGAGCTAGAGATAAAATCAGGATGTTCGTCCAGCCACAAAGACGGTGGATCAGAACAACCCTGTTGAGCCAACATATGAGCAACCCTATTACTCTCCCTATTACAATGCTCTAATAAAACTTTCCCAAACTCTCTCAATAAACAACGACAATCCTCTAAAATAGGAGCAGCCACCATCTCATGCCCAGTATTCGACTTCAAAGCCTCCACGACTATCAGATTATCCATCTGCACATAAATCGAATTGCATCCAATACTTTGTGCCAATTTTAATCCTTCCACGAGCGCAGCAGCTTCCGCGGAAACTACGTCTGGTACATGAACCAGTTTAGCAGTTGATGCAGCAATAAAAGTACCTCTGCAGTCTCGAATAACAGCACCACATGCTCCCACTTGGTTATCTTCTGAAAAAGACGCATCCACGTTCAAAGCAAGTTGCCCCGTTAATGGCCTCTTCCAACAATTTGATTTTGGAACCGCCGCGGAGTTCGTCGCTGCACGTACAAAATTTAGAGCACATGCAATAATAGCTGGACCCGTCCGTATAGGATTTAGAACAGTTTCTTCCTGCTTGATAAGTCGGCGTTGCCACCAAATATACCAGTTTAGCAGTTGATGCAGCAATAAAAGTACCTCTGCAGTCTCGAATAACAGCACCACATGCTCCCACTTGGTTATCTTCTGAAAAAGACGCATCCACGTTCAAAGCAAGTTGCCCCGTTAATGGCCTCTTCCAACAATTTGATTTTGGAACCGCCGCGGAGTTCGTCGCTGCACGTACAAAATTTAGAGCACATGCAATAATAGCTGGACCCGTCCGTATAGGATTTAGAACAGTTTCTTCCTGCTTGATAAGTCGGCGTTGCCACCAAATATACCAGCTTGTAACTGCAACCATCTCAGGAATTTTAATCTCATTCAAGTAAGTAATCTGATGAGAGGGATCACACAAAACCTGCTCCACAATTTCTGCACCGGTTTTATCTTCAAGACTAGCCGTAGTTATTATCTCATGCAAACCCAGCACTCTCCAAATTTCTCCCGCCCGTGAGCATTTAAAAATAGCATGTGATATATCTTCTGCATGTATTTTACAGACTGGACATTGGCTAGACGTTCCAATATGCCTATTTGCCAACACACAGTGGCACGGAATTGCATTATGTAAGCAACGCCATAGGAAAATTTTAACTTTACTGGGTACCTTCAAACTCCAGAGTCTCTTCCACACTGGATGAGTTGTTGAGGGAGATATAACAGAAGTATTTGCACTCTGAACGTAGCAGTCCTCCCACTGTCTATAATAAGCCGATCTCACACTGAAAATCCCAGAATTTGTCAAGTGCCATGCCACAAAATCCTCTGTTTCTTGATGATGAATAGGAATTTGTAAAATACGTTCTGCATCAATGTGCCAAAAATTAACCCTAATTAGTTCTTCATCCCATCCTCCGGTCACAGGATCAATGAGGTCATTAACTTTACTTAGGACCTGATTACCGTGAGTAGTCACAATTTTCCTTGAATGGCTATTTGGGATCCAACAGTCGTCCCAAATATCAATTTTCTTCCCGTCGCCAACCCGCCATATAGACCCTTTCTTAAAAGTTTGGATACCTGACCATATACTCTGCCACACATAGGACGATCCCTTCTTTAGCTCGCAATTCAAAAGATCTCCGTTAGGGTAATATCTCGATCTTAACACCCTGGCACAAAGAGAATCATAGTTGTCAATCAACCTCCAGCACTGTTTAGCCAACATTGCCAGATTGAAGCTATGTATATCGCGAAAACCCATGCCACCCTTTTCCTTAGGAACACACATCTTCCACCAAGCAAACCAGTGCATCTTGCGTTGGTTCTCCCCGTCACCCCACCAATAATGCGAAATAGCATTAGTGATCCCCTTACAGATTTTCTTTGGGAATTTGAATACACTCATCGCATATGTTGGGATAGCCTGGGCTACCGCCTTAATCAGCACTTCCTTGCCGCCATAAGAAAGGGTTCTCTCTTTCCAACCATTGATAATTTTCTGAATTCTCTCAATAAGGTGTTTAAAACAATCCACCCGATCAACTCCAATCATCATAGGTAGTCCTAAATATTTATCAGACAGTGCCTCTGTCATAATATCAAGAATTTGATAAACTTCTGATTTATCTTCCACATTAGTATTGGGGCTGAAAAAAATCGATGATTTTGCAGCACTAACCATCTGACCCGACGCAAGGCAGTAGTCATTTAAAATATTCCTCAGGGTAATCGCATTTGCAAGATTTGCCTTCATCAAAATCAATGAATCGTCAGCAAATAATAAATGAGAAATAACAGGGGAGTCGCGACACACCTTGACGCCAATCAGATTACCCCTCTCCTCTTCATGGGCAATAAGAGCAGACAGACCTTCAGCGCATAAAAGAAAAAGATAAGGGGACAAGGGGTCCCCTTGCCGAAGACCACGGGTTGGGCTGAAAGATTCAGTCTCATTCGAGTTAAACCGAACTTTATACTCCACCGAAGAGACGCACGTCATGATGAGATCAACCCACCTCGCATCAAAACCCAACTTTCTGAGAATAGCCTTCAAGAAGACCCACTCAACACGGTCATAAGCTTTGTGCATGTCTAATTTGATCGCACAATTTCCCACTTTCCCTGTTCTCTTCTTCTTCATCGTATGCAGACACTCATAAGCAACAATTACATTGTCAGTAATAATCCTTCCTGGAACAAAAGCACTTTGGGTTTCACTTATGATCTCTGGGAGAAACACCTTTAGCCTTGCTGCCAATACTTTGGAAATAACCTTATAAACCACATTACATAAGCTTATAGGTCTAAACTGAGATACCTTTTCCGGTTTATCCACTTTTGGAATTAAGACTATAGTAGTAGTGTTCCAACCTTCAGGAATAACTCCAGTATTCACTGCCTTTAAAACTTCCTTCACTAAATCATCTCCCAATATATGCCAAAATTTCTTGTAGAAAACCGCATGGAGGCCATCTGGACCGGGGGCTTTCAAGTCTCCAATGCTGAATAACGCTTTCTTGACTTCCTCCTCGGTATAGGGTGCCATTAGCGCCTCGTTCATATAGGGAGTCACTCTCGGTTTCACTTTACTTAGCACATTCCAATTAGGATCAGCAACCTCTGAAGTAAATAAATGTTTAAAATAGTTACCGATCAAATTCTGCATGGATATGTTGTCTTCCTTCCATTCCCCATTATCATCCATTAGACGACGAATATAGTTTCTTTTCTTCCTTGCAGAGGCGAAATTGTTGAAAAAATTGGTGTTCCGGTCACCATGCTTAAGCCATTTCGCCCTACTCCTTTGGACCCAATAAATCTCCTCTTTCTCCATAGTCTCTTCGATTTCCACTAGCAATTGCCTCTGCCGATCTGCCGCCTCATCAGTAAGGGGCCCCAACCGCAGATTTTCCAACTCATCCTTCAGTTCTTTTAATTGGCGTTTCGGACCTTTCAACGTATGTCTATCCCACTCATGCAGCTCCTTGTGAACCGAAGCAGTATGATCAGAAAATGCCGATGAAGTGCAAGTATTCTCCCAAGCTTCTGAGACCCGAAAACCCACCTCATCCTCCTTTAACCATCTAGCCTCAAACTGCTTAATGCCTCTGTGCATTTGAAAATCATTACATGTTTCTCCTTCAGTATCAAGGACAATTGGTCTATGGTCTGACTTTGTGTGCGAGGCATTCGTTAAAACTGCATGTGGAAACAATCCATGAAAGCTTCCATTACAGACTGCTCTATCCAGACGTTCCCGCATCCTCCTCCTCCTCCAGGTGAATTGATCCCCTACAAACCCCATATCCTCCAGCTCGCAATCAACAAGAGCATCACGAAAATTTTGCATCATGCGAACTGGCCTCGGGGCACCCCCCTCCTTCTCATGAGAATACAGAATTTCGTTAAAATCGCCCAACACCACCCAAGGGATATTACTATGTGAGGAGAGATCACGCAGATATCCCCACGATAGTTCTCTGTCTTCCCAACGAGGTTCCCCATAAAAACCTGTCAACCGCCATTGCTCCTCCACCGTGTCTCCTACCACCACATCAATGAAATTTTTTGATTTACTTTTAAACTGAATGACGACTGGATGGCGCCAAAACAGAATAAGCCCTCCACTGGCATCTTTAATTTCTTTCTAAGTTTTTCTGCCCTAGCTTCATTCAAATGTGTCTCGGACAGAAAGACAACATCTGGCC
The DNA here is from genome assembly GCA_012064385.1 of Puccinellia tenuiflora. Lineage (NCBI taxonomy): Eukaryota > Viridiplantae > Streptophyta > Magnoliopsida > Poales > Poaceae > Puccinellia > Puccinellia tenuiflora. The sequence continues at coordinate 1,019,774 of QRDG01000302.1, read as the reverse complement.
CCCATTGCTTCTGGATATCCAGAAGCGCTCGCTCAGCCGCAGTACTGGCCATACCACGGCTGTTCCAACCTAGGGTTTTCATTGCTGACGGCGATCCTCCTCGAAGGAGGTCGCCAATGAAATAGTCTGTTCGTTACCACTTGTTGAACTATCTGAACGCTGTCTCTTCTGGTCCTGGATCCTCAAGCAAAAGGACCTTCTCGTTGACGAACGTTCTTAAAAAAAAATCTCTAACCCAGAGTCCAATCAGCAGAAGCGCAAATCAAACCAGATCACGCTGTACCTCAATCAACCAAGACACTTCAGCCAGAACGAAAACTGAACCGTGGAACTCACCTCTGGTTCGAGACCAGGGGAGGAAAAAAAACTCACCGCTGGACTGAATCCAGGGGAGGAAAAAGACCCTAAACGGGGACAAGAATCAGCAGGCCTCGCCAATCATCGGAAGGACCGGCCGCCGGCGGCGGCAGCGGTAAAACCCTAGATCGCCCTCATAATCGCCAGAGCGAGAAAAATAAATAATATATGCGGCTGCTGTAGCTGTACTGCGATCGGGAAACCCCTCAGTTTGGACCAAAGTTTACACTGGTTGTAGACAACTTTTATCTAATTCTTCGCACTTGTTCAACCATTTGAAATTTTCTTTGATGAGTATATCCATCTTGTCGTTTCTCACAACTTTCATTTGTAACTTTTTCATTCGGCGGAACTATATATATACGTGTGATGAGGTCAGGCACGGCCGTGGTTTGCGTTTGTCTGGAAAAGAATCTCGCGTTGAGATTGCTGGATAACAAAAAGATGGAGAGATAGTTCCAGCTCCACGAGAGACAAAAAGAGTACAAGCTGCCATCGTACATGCCACTCCTTGCTCGAAACCAAAGATTTCACCACTGAAGAAGTAAGGCCTGCTACATTCAGAATACATTCGGAACACCATGTGAATATATTATGGTCGGTCAAAATCTTGTCAATTTGACTTGAACCTAGTTCCGAAGTAGCAGCTGGTAGTACAAGTATTAAATAAAGGGAAAACGCTGTTTAAAGACGGCTGTAGCTACAGCCGGTCACGCGCGCGTCGCGCGTCGTGCGATTCTTTTTTTTGAATGTTAGCAGGATCCATGCTAAATTCAATGAATAGATAGAAGGTTGGTCCAGTTTATGAAGGAAACCAGACTCAAAAACCATACACTGCACGACGCCTTTCGGCTTACAACACACACAACCAAGCAAGCCACAGGCCCTCTGAACGGATCCATCTCCAAGACGATGCCTACAAGAGGGAACACGGCGCCGGATAGCACAGCCATCGTCCGATCTAAAGACGGATCCATCTCTCGTGCGATTCTTGACACCATCGTCCCACCGCACTTGCGCCTTTCCTCGTGGAGAGCGGTAGGTCGCAGTCTGTACAGCTAGTACACCCGTGGCGTGTAAAATTCGCTCTCTGCCTAGCTACTCCGTAGTACCTATATGCTAGCGCATGCACGCTCTCTCTCAGCTGGAGTAGTACTCTTTTCATAGCTACTATCTCCTGGAGGCGGCGTTTTGGGTCGTAGGTGCATCTGCACCCGTTAGGTAAAACATTTTTAGTTTTTTTTTAATGTGTCAAAAAATTCCGAAAAAAAATTCGGATATGCATCAACATTTTTAGTGCCAGCACAAAAAATTTCGCTGTGAAAAGACATTTTGTGTGACCTGTGCAAAAAAGACAAAACCATGTCTCGTACAAAAGTCTTTTGTAGCAATCCGGATTTGTCTTTTTTGCACAGGTCGCACAAAATGTCTTTTCACCGCGGATTTTTTTGTGCTAACATGAAATATGTTGAACTATCTCCATATTTATTTTTAGAATTTTTTGACATTTGGAAAATGGTTATTTTGGGTCATGGGTGCATCTGCACCCATGACCCGAAATGGATTTCCGCTATCTCCTTATCTTATTATAAGACGTTTTACTAAGAGCATCTCCACTCGCGCTCCCCAAATTGTGTCCGGATTAGAGCCGGAAAAAAGTGCTATGGGGAGTCATCCGGACCAAATAGCGCCTATGGGGAGGACCAGAAAAATCCTCCTTCCAGTCGCACACCCTATATGCAACTCTCCCAGCACACGAGCCCGCGGCGTCGTCGATGGAGAGCTCGCGACGAAGGAAGGAGTCAAGCGCGGTGGCGGCGGCGGCCGGTGTGGGCCTTGACGCGCGGCTGGTGTGGGCCTCGACGCGCGGCCGTTGTGGATGGCATCGGTGCGGGAGGCCACCGTGGCCGAGCTGCCGTCGGAGCGGGATGCCACCGCGGCCGAGCTGCCGTTAGAACAGGGAGGTGACCCGCACCGTCGCTGTTCGACCCGCCGCCGTCCTGGGCGTGCCCGTCGTGGGTCGCCAGCGTCCCAGCCGGCACCATCGCGCAAAGGCATGCATCTCCATCGGTCCGCCGCCCTGGGCGTGCTCGTCGTGGGCGAGGAAAAGGCCGGCTATGGCGGGGCGAGGCCATGGTGCCGCTCCTCTTCCGCGCAGAAGAAGAGGAGGCAGCCTCGCTGGTGGCCGTCGCGCATACGCCAAGGCGCCGTCCTGGTCCGGCGCGTACGCCAGGGCGCCTCACTGGCGGCTTCATGTGGCCACATACCGCAAGTATACCCGATCCAGCAAACTCCAGGCATAAACACACATGGAAGTTCACCGGCGGAGCCTTCCAGAACTCACCACACCGGCCAGATCAAGGAGGACGAGAGTCTGGCAGATCTTCGTCTTGTTGCAAGATGAACCCTAGGACCGCCCCCTTATTCGAGCACACCAGCAGGCCCCCACGCCGTCGGACGGAGCAGCAAAGTAGGAGGCAGCCGTCGAAGCCTCCAAGAAATCCATCCATGGACGGAGGCCAGCCCAGCTTGGAACGAGCCCGATCCATGGCCGCCACCGCGCCGCTGGAGGATCCTGGAGGAGTTCCCGCCAACTCGCCGCCCTGCCTACAGGCCCCGGCCCTTGGGCCGCGCCATCTAGTTCCGCCGCCGCCCCACCACCACCGCCGCGAAACCCTCCCCTCCCCTCCGTTCTTCGCCGAGAGGGGGGCCGCCACCGCCGCCAGCGTCGGCGACGGCGCGGCCAGGGACCACGGGAGAGGGAAGACTGGCGGCTGGGCGAGGATCGCCTCCAGAGTCGCTCGGGCGGAGAGCTACCCGAGAGGTTAGGTTGCGTACGGGAGGTTGCGTACAGCAGCTGATAGGTTCTACTTAGATCTCTCCCATAATTCGCTAGTGGGTCATATTCCTAATGAGCTTGGGAAATTAACGGGATTAAAACATTTGATCTTGGGCGAGAATAAGCTTTCCGGCGAATTCCCACATGCCATCTTGAATCTTTCGGCTTCTCTCCAATATATAAGATTGGAGATGAATATGTTAGGCAAGGCACTGCCACCTAACATTGGCGACCGTCTGCCTAATCTCATCGAAATTGCATTGGGTGGCAACACGTTTGAAGGTTACATCCCGTCTTCCCTAGGCAACGCCACAAGTTTAGAAACGATTGACTTGTCAGAGAACAATTTCACAGGAAAAATTCCGACTTCTCTTGGAAAGCTTTCCAACACGAAGGTAGTCCGACATACAACCCACAGACAGCAAGAGTGGAGATCGAGCCACTCTGCCCTCTCCACCGGACCCAACGTACGTCGGAGTGGGATATCCCAAACCCCCTATCTGCACATGTGGGCAACTGACGCACCGGGCTCTGCTGCAACCGCAAAAAGGCCAGGGAAGCGGTCCTTTAGAGGGCCCGACCCCTGCCACCAGTCTATCCAGAAACGAGTGGACTTGCCATTCCGAACCTCGTGTCTCGCTCCCAAGCTAAACAGGTCTCTCACTCTGAGGATGGCATTCCAGAACTTGGAACCTGGCTGGTGGAGGGAAGGGGAAGACTACACTAGTCTATCCCTAGTGGCGGCGTGGAGGGAGCGGATCCTGCCAATCACAACCTCCACCATATCTCGATCTTGCCTCCTAGCCACAGACTTCCACACCTGCATGTACATGATCATTTTATAAAGGCCGTCAGCCGGTTGTGAAGGAAAAACACCCTCAATTGTAAATTTATTGCGCATATTCCAAAGCGACCAAAGCAATGCTGCACAACAAATACAAAGGACACGACGGTCCTGCCCAGAATATCTTCCAAGGAGGCGGTGTATATCCGCAAAGCACGAGGGGTTCCAAGCACAGGAGAGCAGTTCCCTAACTGCATTCCACATGAATTTCGCGAGGGGACACACGAAGAAGATGTGGTTTGAGTCCTCAAACTGACCACATAAGGAGCATAGGCCGTTCGAGGGCCCATGTCGGTGGAGAATGTTGTCTTTCGAAGGGAGGCGTTTCCTGGCCAATTGCCAAAGGAACACCCGGACCTTGAGAGGGATAGCAATACTCCAAATGACCCCAAAATGTTTCCTTGGTATACCCTCACAAAGTTTGCGATAAAGGGATTTCACCGAGAACCTCCCCGAAGGTTCAAGGGCCCAAGAGAAACGGTCTGGAGTTGCCGACATGGAAATGCCGGCGACCACACGGTGGAGATCGAGCCACTCTGCCCTCTCCACCGGACCCAACGTACGTCGGAGTGGGATATCCCAAACCCCCTGTCTGCACATGTGGGGACGCACCGGGCTCTGCTGCAACCGCAAAAAGGCCAGGGAAGCGGTCCTTTAGAGGGCCCGACCCCTGCCACCAGTCTATCCAGAAACGAGTGGACTTGCCATTCCGAACCTCGTGTCTCGCTCCCAAGCTAAACAGGTCTCTCACTCTGAGAATGGCATTCCAGAACTTGGAACCTGGCTGGTGGGAATCCACAAGAAGGTCCTTGTCCCTCAGATACTTGTTCCTGATGATCTCCGCTCAAAGACCTTGGTCCTCGGACATGAGCTTCCAAATCCATTTGACCATGAGGCATTGATTCATCAGTTTGGTATCCAAGATGCCTAGGCCCCCCAAGGCTTTTGGCTTGCAAAGCGCCGACCACCGAACCCAGTGATATTTGCGCTTGTTCCCGCTTCCTTCCCAAAAGAAGCGAGATCTCGGTTTGTCCATGGATCTATGGACTCCGTCCCCCAACATGCAAACCCCCATCGCATGGAGGGGAAGACTCGATAGACACGCGTTCACTAGCGTGAGTCTGGCAGCCGAGGACATCAGTCTACCGAACCAGGGGTCTGCTCGTTTGGCCACCTTCGAGGTGAGAGGGTTCCAATCGCCTGCCGTGAGAGCCCTCTCCGAAATGGGTAGGCCAAGGTAGGTGAAAGGGAAGCTACCTCGTTTGCAGTTAAGCATATGAGCAATCCTCTGGATTTCCTGGTTATCGGCCCCAACCACCAGCACTTCACTCTTGTGAAAGTTGATTCTCAGACCCGAAATGTTCTCAAAGCAGAGTAACATAAACTTGAGGTTGGCCATTGCCAAGTCTTCGGGCTGGAACATGATGATCGTGTCATCAGCATATTGGAGGTGAGTGATCCCCCCCGGCACGATGTGGGGAATGACCCCACTGATATGTCCCGCCTCTTTTGCTTTATCCAGCATTGTGGCAAGCGCCTCAATGACAAAGTCAAAAAGTAGCGGGGAGAGGGGGTCCCCTTGACGCACTCCTCTACCATTACGGAAGAAATTCCCCATTTCCCCGTTGATGGTGATGGAGGTTTGGCCCCCCGAGACCAAACCTAGGGCTCTGTGAACCCATCCGGGGTCAAAACCTTTCCTCAGAAGAACCTCGCTGAGGAACTTCCAGTTGACCCGGTCATAAGCTTTTTCAAAGTCCAGTTTTAAGAAAACTCCCCTGAGTTTCTTGGACTTAGTCTCATGCACAATTTCTTGTAAAGAGACAACCCCTTCATGAATCAACCTCCCATTGATAAAGGCCGATTGGGTACGGCTAATCGTGCGGTGGGCAATAGGGGAGAGTCGAAGAGCGTAGGCTTTAGCTACAAATTTAAAGATGACATTAATCAGAGCGATGGGCCTAAATTGGCGAATGTCCTCCGCCCCTTGGACTTTTGGGATAAGCATAAGTACCCCGAAGTTCAGGCGGGAAAGGTCAACCCTCCCTAGGGCAAAACCATTGGCAATAGCCAGGATGTAGGGCTTGGTGAGATCCCAAAACTTCTTAAAGAAGCAAACCGGGAGTCCATCTGGGCCCGGTGCCGTGTCCACCTTCATGCTGGCCAGAACCCTATCTAGCTCCTCTGGGGTAAAGGATAGCATGAGCGAGGTATTCTCCTCCACCGAAACCCGGGTGTTAGGGTGCCAAAACTCCCGTGAGAGGGTGAGCTCAGTTAGGATCCCCTGATCCGAGTTGAGTCTAGTTATAGCACACTTCCTCCTCCTGCCATTAGCTATGGCATGGAAGTATGCTGTGTTAGCATCCCCCTTGAGAAGCCAGTTCAGCCGGCTCCTTTGTCTCCAGTACGCCTCCTCCACCTGCGCGGGGTGGGTGAGCTGGCTCTCAAGGTGGTATCTCAGTGCCCAGCCGTCGTCATTGAGGCCATCCAAGTCGGCCTGGCGATCCAGACATTGGATTTGGTTCAGAATCTCCTGCTTGAGGTCGCGAGAAGCCCTCCCTAAGTTGGCGCCCCAGCCTTTTAGGAATTGACGCATTCCCGCAGAGATTCTCTGCCACTCGTCAATAGGATCACAAGGGCTCCCCCTAAGACCCTCGAGTTCCCTCCATTTGGCTGTGACTAAGTCCCCAAACTCAGGTCTTTCCAGCCAGCTTGTCTCGAAAAAGAAGCGGGTGTTTCTCTTTCGGAGCTCCTCCCCTGAGCAAAGGACTAAGGGGGAATGTTCAGAGCCAACATTCGTCTGGGTTATGACGGAGCAAAGTGGGAATAGCACCTCCCAGTCTGCCGACATCAGCACCCGGTCGAGAACACATCTCACCGGGTTAATCTGGTGGTTGGTCCAAGTATATCGGGCGCCCCCACGCCGGATTTCCCTGAGGGCCAACTGAGCAATGCAATCATTGAACCTGTGCACTATAGGCCAATTAATATTTGCATTGTTCTTATCCTCTGATCCCCTAATCAGGTTGAAATCACCTCCCACCACAAGCGGGAAAGGACAGTCCGCAACGGCTGCCGCCAACTCCTCCAGGAACTCCTGGGAACGACGGTGATCAGCCGGGCCATACACCACAAAGAGAGACCACTTTCTCGTGGTGTCTAGCTGAAGGACATCCACTCTGATATGGAAGGAGCCCCTACTCCAAGCCATCACCTCAAAAGCATCCTCGTTGACTCCCAGCAGGATTCCACCAGAGTGGCCACACGCTGGGACGGAATGCCAGGCTTCTTGAGGTTTCCTAAACAACCCAGTGATATTTTTGCTTCTTGAGGTAGGAGTTGCAGCGAAGATCTCAACCAAAAACAGAATGAACAAAGTTGCAGTCAGTTGTCTCTGGTTGACAGGAACTTCAGAAATTATATTGGATTTATGACGCGAAAAAAAAGATGCGTTCTGTTCGGCTCTAATCTAACCTTGGTTGGGTACAGCTCCAACCACTTGTCCACTTGCACGTGCATAGCTTACTAGGCAGCATCCTCTCTAGTTGCCACGTTATCATCCACCCTGCCCTTTCTTTCCCAGTGTTCGTAGCCGGCGTATATTGTAATCACCTGATTTCAGATATTAGTAAAGTTTCGAATGCGACGAAAAACTCAAACGACTACCTAAACGACCAAGGGATCGTCTATTGTGCCGATTCTTCAATGTCTGGAAGGAGCGAAACCATGAGGTTTCTCATAGAGAAATAAATCCACTCTTATCTGAATCTACGTGGATTTCGTGCGGAGCCTTCATATGCCGCGGAAGTTATTTGAAGCATTGATCTATCGTCTATCATGATGTTAACACATGAGATGAGAGGAGGGTAAGGTAATCGATTAATCATTCATGAAGCTTACATAACACTGACACCAGGTTTTATTAGTTGGGGTGTGAGGCCTCACGCTATGCTGGCTGTTACCATGCTCGCTGGAACTTTCCTTCCCACTAGAAATACAAAATTAAGCTAACATACCATTTATCACTAACCACAAAGAAGAAATATCAAAAGAGAGGGACGTGGAAAATGGCAAGTCCATGTCTTGTTAGTTAGTTAGCAGAAGAAGCAGCAAGGCTGATACAATGTCCATATCTGCAAAAATAGCTCATGCCTCTCAATGAAGATTTATATCATCTACCTGTTTTGTCTGAATCTATCTGCATTACAACAAAAGTCCAAATGAGAAAAAAAAAGTTTAAACGCCATGGAAAACAAGTGCCAACACACGCCATGAAGATTTCAACAAAAAACAGAATGAACAAAGTTGCGGTCCTTCTAGCTCCATGAGTACGACAACACGTACTTACATGAATTGATACAGTTAGCAGCCCAGAATAGCTACATGTTTTATTTGCAGTGCATGATGAACAAAGTATCTAGTTTCCTTTTCGGATTACATAGTCTCATATGTAGTACTCATTTAACATGTTCGAGAACGCTTCACAATTTTTTTAAAAAATATGTTCATTTCACATGTGCTCGTATGTAGTGCAACATGTTTTATTTGCAGTGCATGATGACCCCCTTTTGTTATTGATGCATGGTAGACTTGTGTTCTACTTGTTGGTGTTGGGCCGATGCTTTCTGTATTAGCCTGCCTCCGGCTTGAATCTAATCTAGTCTAGTTCAGATCCAACCACTTTCACGTGCTGCTTACTAATGCGCACATATACAACAATTGTTACTATTATGAGAACTAGCAAGGTGGCCCTCGCAAATGCGAGGGCATCATTTTCAGCATACTGAATATGTTCGTTTACTACATTTGCGCTTCATAGGGAAAGATCGAAATCTAATTAACAGTATCCTATGACTATAGTTATGGTAGATAAATGACACATGCGTGTTACCTTTGAATTCATGGAGAGTAGCTATTCTGATATTGGCAAATGCAAGGGCATCACCGTAAGTGTTTTAAAATTGTTAAATATGTACATTTATCTTATACAAACTATACCATTCCATTTATCCCCTTCATTAAATTGCACAATGTTTAGCTCTGGATATAGACCTAAATGTGAAACTTTCTCAATTTTGTACCTAATTTTATTTCTAAGAAATAAGAAAATATTTATTATAAACATTTTTTGCGGCACTATCTTATTATTTTGCCATGAAACATCTTAGCCTTCTTGATTATGATTCATATAGTTATATTGAATAATGGGACTGTGAATATTGTAGATCATAACAATCATACATAAGGTAGACTAATATTCTAAGGTTTTAGTTGTCATGCGGATATAAATAAAATAGTACGGCGAAAGGTTGCAATGCGCTTTCTATCCAGATCTGCGCAAAGCTAATTCTATTCTTATGCCACATCGGAAACTCATTATACATACTTCAATGTTCTAGAGTTAATTAAGAAAACGATAGACTTGTAACAATAATTTTACTAATGTCTCTTTGGACTTCAAACCATACATAAGAGGGATACATACAATCTCATGATACATAAACAAAAATTACAATAACATATCGGAAAGGTTTCCACCTTGAAAGAGACTAACATACACTTACAGTGAGTAATTTTAGGATGACAAAGATAGGAAAAGGCAATCGAGCATCAAAGATATCGTACTAACGCATTTAGTTGCTACTGCAACATTTACTCATTAGTCCATCATCACCATACTAATCATAGGTAATAATCCAACTTAGATTACATTACTATTAGCTATGTCACTATATCTGACTAACTGAATAGTATTTTTCAGACATAAGTAAGCAAATATGGTGTCCTTTGTTGCACAAAATCAAGAATTTTAGTTTATACCATTCACCTAGCCATCCATAATGGCCGTGGCAATGTTGCCTCTATGCTTCATATGCATTCACTACTAGGAAAACGTCTATCTGTGGCGCACCAAAAACGCTTTCTGTGGCGCATGGTGGGTGCGCCACAGTTAGCTCGCCACTAAAATATAAATTCTGTGGCGCACCCCCTGATGCGCCACAGAATTTGCCTTTCTGTGGCGCACCCCCAGATGCGTCACAGAAAACAACAATTCTATGGCGCACCGCTACCCCGGTGCGTCACAGATTTTTTTTCGAATTTAAAAAAAAGGGCGGCCAGATCTAGATTTGGATTTTCAAAAAATTCAAAAAAAATCAAAAAAATCATAAAAATTCAAAATATGAAATAATTTGGAAAAACCTAAATATTTTTTTTGAACATTTTTAACACTCCAATCATATCTCAAATGATGACTTCCCAGTAGGTCACCCATCCTCAAATTGCTGCAACCCAAGCACGATTAACTTCTAAGTTCTATCCAGTCCAGCTACCCCTATGCTACTCAAGTCTTATTGATATATATATCATATGAACCCTCTTAAGTCTTGTATGTGTATATATGTGGTATGTGTTATATATGTGTGTTTTTAAATTTCAAAATTTTCAAAAACTTCTAAAGTTTCAAAAGGAGATTCAAAAGTTTCAAAAAATTCAAAAACTTAAAAAAAATCCAAAAAAATCCAAAATTTTCAAAAAAGTCAAAACACTTCAAAAAAAATCAAAAAAGCCAAATAACTCAACAATCTTCTTTGTTACATATTTTTGCGTCTTTTTTTTTAAATTATGATTTTTTGATTTTTGATTTTGTAGAAAAAAATCTTCTGTTTGAAATAACATTTTTTCTTTTGGAATTTAGAGAATCTGAGAATTGCTGACCGGGTAAAAGTTATGGCAGTTCAAAGTTTTTTTTCTCTAGTTTTTTTTTTGACATATTACACGCATTTTTTCGACGTCGTATGCAAAAGCTATGGCAGTTCAAAGTTTTTTTTCTTTTTTTTTGCAAAAAAGGTCAAAATTCATATTTCAAAATTTCTATACCAACTAGGCACCAAAACCTAACTACATCTGAAAGGATTTATTTTTTTTTGAACTTTTTATCATTTTCTTTTCTTGTCTGCAAAACCGAAAAGGCGATCCACGCGGGGGGGGGGGGGGGGTGCGATTTGAGTGAAAAAAATTTGTGGCGCATGGGGACTGGTGCGCCACAGAATTGCTGATTTGTAATGCGCCACAGAAAGGCATATTTCTGTGGCGCATGTTGGAGGTGCGCCACAGAAAGGCACTTTTCTGTGGCGCATGGGCTACATGCGCCATAGAAAGCCACTTTTCTGTGGCACATGTGGTTTCCGTGCGCCACACAATTCCAAATTTTTGTGGTGCATGCAAAACAATGCGTCGCAGAATATTTTTTTGTGGCGCATGGCTATTTGCTGCGCCGCAAAAATTGATTCCACCTATAGCTAGTTTCCTAGTAGTGATTTCTCTTAATGTGCATTACTTTTGGTCTACATTATCCACTATATATCACATAACCCTCAGATTTAACGTCAATTAAGGATTGAGTTTGTAAAGTAAAATGCATATTATATTTTTAGTAGATCTCGACCGAACCTATCACGTCGATCGGCCTGACCCTTGCTGACAGATATAAACAACGAATCTACACTGTCACGTAATTAATAATTCATCATTAAATCCTAACCACACATTTTAGATCTAACTATTAAAATTAATTTAGATGATGTGGCTTAACGTGGTGGCTCGAAACACTAACTCATTTTGCTTTTAGTATATAATAGATAGATATGAGTATGCCGAACTGAGCATAGTAGAGCATCTTACACGATTGTTGTGAGTCTTTCCACTCTGCTCGCTCAAGGGATGGGGAATACCCCTCCAAATGTGACGTTGAGAGGATATCTTATTGGCCCCAGACTAGATGCTTGGCACGAGTTACTGCAGCGTCTAGCTTCCGTCAATTTGACGCAAGGGACCGACGAGTTTCGTTCGAATTTACACAAGAATGGTAAATTCTCTGTGGACTCCATGTATAATGCTTTGATCCAACCAGATGTGCCGTAGATAATAATAAGAAAATCTGGAAGATGAAAATTCCTTTAAAAAACAAAGTCTTTGCGTGATATGGTCAATCACCCACATAGGTTCTACTCTATATCCACCCAAAAGCATTGCCAATATTTTTGGCAATTAGCTAAATGTGGTGGATGATAGGCTTAAACAACTTATTAGGGCGGCAGCGCTTGTCCTAATATGGTCGCTTTGACTATATAGAAATGATAAGGTTTTTAACGATAAAAATTGTTCTATTATACAGGTTATCTATAGGTGTACAGCTACTCTCCGTTCGTGATCTCAGTTGCAACATGTGGGGCATCGAGACCTATTTATGCAGGTGTGTACCAGACTTGAGAACATGGCGAGAAAGTTTTTATCCCAATATGGATGGCAGCATAATTTGCGGATTGGCCCTCCACCACCATAGGCGTTCTTACAATTTCTCATTATGATATGTAATTCGCCTTTTTTATGTTTCGAGCTCCAGGATTTTTTCAGCTGTGTGCATCTTTGTTATGCAGAGGCTGTGTGTAATAGTTAAACCTTTTAAGTAATAAACCTCCCTTTATAAAAAAAATGCTATTTGTTGCATAACTTTCATATGTACATGGCTCCACCTATGTGACATAGCTTTCTCGTTACATTTGATTACAATTTTGGTGTATGGAAGGAAGTGTTCCGTTCATCGGATTCAATGCGTATCCTTCGCCAATACGTGCCAACGATTTTGTTGTGCACGGGTAACACTACCAAAAATCCGGCGATCATGCACGATTCAATAATGTGGTGATCGTGCTTCAAAACGTTGTGATGTGCAATCCTTGACGTTTCACGCGATGTTATGGAGAAGTCAGAGATCGAGTGTCATAGGCGATTCTACGACGGATCGTTGCACCTCGGAACGTCGTGAGAAACCTTGACGTTTTCATCAATCGTTGCGAGCAACTGGACCGACCCGTTATCAGGCCCAGCAAGCCGTGACGGTTTTCTTTCGTCACAGCATACGCCGCTGACGTCGCTTACGCCATTCTTGACGTCGCTGACATCGCCTACGCCGTTCTTGATGTCATCGGTGTCGCAACGTTTTAGTTACGTCGCGATGCAACTCCGTTGTGGGATCCGTTATGACATCATCATCCCTTTTTTATGACATCATCTCCCCGCGATGTTTTACAATCGTCGTCACAACGCGAATCGGAAGATGTCGCGTGCACCAAACATAAGGATCCACGTGGTGTACGGCCACGACGTTTTTTGTTTGGACGCGGGCACGTAAGGACGTGTTTTTTTGATCCAAGACTCACATAACACCTCATCCTCCAATACCTTCCATGAAGAACCTCTCGGGGTCCCCGTCTTGTCTTTCTTTCTGGTGTCAACATCAATGATCTCTTGTCCCTCTTCTTCCACTTGATCTATTGAGTGCCCTTGGCGGCCTCGGAATTGGCATCATCATGGACAATGGACATGACTGCTACGACACACATACACGTTTTCCTAATAAGACTACGATTATATCACCAAATTATAAAAAAATGTTATGAATACGCACCTTGGCATTATCGGCGTCAGCATGAAATATTCAGTCGAACACGTTACGACCCTCCTCAAAGTTGACACCATCACAAGGCGTTGAAGCATAATTGAACAACTAGGGGCCATCGAAGCATCAAAAACACTATACACGAGGCCTTGGCTACTATTCTAGGCATGGCCGACGTCAATCGGGGAGAAGACGACACCGTGGTCGACGGGCTCATTCTTTCCGTTATCACGGGAGAAGAAACGTGTTTGCGAAGCGATGGCACCATCTTCACGGAATTAGCTCGGGGAAGACAACGAGGAGCTCCCTGAATGGTCGGTGGTGGTTCTCGACAAGTTGTTGTACAGCCATCGTAGCTAGAGAGATGCTATCTCAGTACCAAGTACCCGTAGTGGACATTCGGCTATCAACAAATTATTCAAATCACTTTTACTTTATCTGTGGTATTAGTTTCATACAAAAAAATATAACAACATTTTAAGCTCTATAAGTTACAAAATAAGGTAGTAAGCAGCTTTCAAGAAAACAATACTGGTCGTGTGAGGACTAGGGAAAAGGTCGTCATGAAGAGAGCAAATGGCAAGAAAGGTTTTTTTTTTCTGAAGTCGAAATCAGGGGTGCCGTGGCCATTCCCAATGGAGGAGAGCGAAGGACCCTCCCCTCGGTTGCAGAAGCCTCCTCAGCTCACCAAGGTCGAGTATGATATTGTTGTTGTGGCTCTAAGTGGCAACCCGAGTGTGGGGGATTGCGGCAACCCCGACGAAGGCGATGCGCGAGACTTGACCTCCTCACCGCAGGATTAGATAAATTGATTATTTTAAAAACTTAAATTGCATTAAGCATTATCCTACCGTACTCATTATGTACTCATCATTGTTACAAGTAACCAAGACGAAAATAAAATTTTGGCACCTACCGTATCTAACTTGGAAAGCAAGTTTAAGGTAATGCTAAGTTATTTTTTGCGAAACAACTACCCGAAACGGCCGTTGCGCCGTTGCTTACATTTTATGAATACTCAGGCCCTGAAACACACACACATGCTATTATCTCGCCAAGCAAATGACTACTCTGAGTCGGTTTTTGATTTGACGGATAACATGAGTGAAGCAGTTGACGATTTAGGTAATATCCGATGGCATCGTTACATAGTTTTTGCAAGTGCTTAACCAAAACAAATGTTGTAAGCATCTTATGTTTTTTACAGTTGCTGAAAATAAAGATTTGAAAACATTTTGCTTATTTGCATTGAACTTTTTTACCTGTGAACATTTCTTTATACATGATCATAATTATTACATATGCTATTATGTAGCACAATCATCTATATAATGTTGCTGCTAGTTTTAGTATGTACTATTCTGATATATGGTGCATAGTTGAAACTACATTTTGCCCCAGATGTTATGTTTCATCTATCTACTTTTTATTTGTTCCGAGGGAACGGTAAGAAAAATCGTGGACTGGTTGCATTAGATCTTTTATTTTACATCTTTGCAATGTATTATATTTATATATCTTGCTAGAAATACTTAGGGAATATAGTATTTATCATATATATCTTACTAAAGGTCCCTAGAAAGAAAGTTAGAGTGTTAGTGACGTGCGCATTTCGGCTCTTCATTCTAAGAAAATTAGAAAGATACCCCGTGTGTTGCAGCGGGAATCTAAAAAAATATAGTCTAAAAGAAAGGATATTTGATGCATAAAACCAAAAAAAAACTTAGAAATATGGATGACTTTATTAGCCACAATAGTCAAAAATCTAAATTTAATTAATATGAAATGTTTATATATTTAACTGCTACAAATTGATGATGTTGAAAATTGTATGGATAAAAAAATTATAAGGTGAAATAACAAGGATAAATGAATATCATTAATAATGAAATAACATGGATAAATGAATGTCTCAAATAGTGGTTGATCTGGTGATGCCATGGATAAAGGAATGCGCCAAATAGTGGAATGATGTGGACACCTTGCATGTAGAGATAGTCTAATTTAATTTATGTTAGTGAAGTTTATTCATATATGAAGTATAGATAGATAGTCTAACTTGATTGAGTGAGTAAGCAAAATAATTTAGATGGAACAAATTTACACTATGAGGAATGACAGAAATCAATCATAGAACTAAAGTTACATAAAGGTTCTTCAAACATTCGTCTCAAGATTTAAATTTTACACATCAATGTTCCACTTCCACCATTACTCTGATGATGAAACTGTACACGATCCAATTTGCATGAGTTCTATTAACCTCAAAGTTCATACAAACTATAAGCTCTTCTCGTGATCTATTAGCAAATACGAGGATTTTGGTCGTTAGCAAACCGATTGGGATGTTTGGTTTGCCTTATGCTTGAATAATGATGAAACGGCGTTCGGTGCAGAGAGTGACGTTTGGGAACCCCAGCTACACATAACTCGTTTTTTTTAGTTTCATAAAATTCGAAAAACAATTCCTAGTGGAGATAGTGATATTATCTACTACTGTGCAAATTTTCAATCGAAATTTTATTATATTTTAGGCTGGGCAAAAAAAAGATAAATGAGTAGATCTGAGTAGTGAACAGTACATGGTTTAAAAATTAAAATTCTTCCAGATTTGCATGTTTGTGTAGCCTAGAATAAAACAATTTTTTTATTGAAAATTTGCACACTAAAATTATCAACATTATCTACATGTTCCTTGCTTCGAATTTTTTAAAACTCAAAAAATCCTCATTTGCGGCAGGCCACAAGAAAAACCACGCCAGCCCACAAGAATTTTTTGTCACCTTCGCACCAAGTCAAAACATTTAACTAATCTTCAGCTCCCCAACCCGCACGAGCCCTTAGCGACAATTTGAAACCTATTCAAGGCCAAAACAATAAAATGCAACCATGGGTCCAGCCAATGTTGTGCTAGGTGAGCTTCCTTCAAGTTCACAGCCGGCCAGGCGAGTAAGACGAAGGCGCTTCTGAGTGGTGGTGTTGGGTGACACAAATGACCCCTTCGAGACGGCAACTGAGATGACGGTGCAAGGCGGCGGTATTATAGTGGATGCGAGGTCGAGACACCGAGGGTCGGGTGGCGGCGTAGGACAGTAGTGCAGGATCGCAGCGCAGGGTGACGACGAAAGTTACAACGCGGAACGATGGCGGTGTAGGAACGGAGAAAGGGAAACACTAACTGCCGTACGTCGCTTTCAGGTTCAACAATTTCAGAACGGACCGAGTAGTTAAGATCATACTATCGGGGTAATAAGGGAAAGTTTGTTGTTTACCCAAAACTTGTCTTACCTTGGATTTTGTATTCAAAGTTGGATGTACATTGCCAGAATACGGACTTGAAAGCAAAAATAAATAAATTCTAGTGCATATTTGTAAAAGAAATCATTAGGTCAGTATGGATCAACTCCTCCAAAAACGAGCGGTCCTTGATCAGGTTCGCGCGTACGAGTCAACGCCGCCGAGAGTGGCGGATCAACCACCAAGCTTCCACCGTTTAGCGGCACCGTTGCCGTCGCCCGGCTCCGTCTAAAAAAACGCCATGAGGAAGCAGCGTACGTAGCACAACCATACGTGTAACCTCCGACTCGTTTAAAAAAAAATACGTGTAACCTCCGACACTATTTCCGGATCAGAAGGAGTAGTAAAAAAAATAAGTATTAGAATCAATGACTAGAGTCGGTTTTAGCAGAAAAAAACGAACCGATTCTAAAAGTTGTCCCTTTGTTTTTACAAAATAACCGACTCCATAAATTTAATTAGGAGGCCGCTACAAATACAGGGCGTCTCCCCTAGTTCACGGGTGGTCAGGAAAACCGCTCGGCTCCCAACAATAATACTAATATCAGAGTCAATTAAAAAAATACGCTTGGCTCGATCACCATTCTTCCTAGTTAATAACGAACTTGCTAATTAATTACTCCCTGTTCACAATTGTCTCAAACAAGACCAAATTTGTATGTATCTAGACATGATTCATAATGTAGATACATGCAAATTTTGGCTAGGTTGAGAAATCCTTTTATAAACGAAGGGAGTAAAAAAAATCCTCAATTCTTCCTAGTTGATGCTTCCTTATCTCTATCTTAGAGATGATAAGCCAACGACTGTAAATGAGACCATGACTACCAAATCCAGACAAGTTATCATGGAACTCCATCTTTTGTCCACGGAAACTCTTGTATGTCCCTAAAAGTGGAGTAAAATCCATCAAAGGTCACTATATTTGAGCTTATTACTCACCTTTATCACGGTACACAGCTATACACGAGTTACGGTCACCGAATACGCGCGAGTGTGTCGTACATGGTCACTGGAGCGTGTAGAGCGTCGTATTTGTTTATGTGGCACCGCGTTGACCAGTCTCCAGCTGTGGTATTTTTGCAAAAAAGGCCCCTCTGAAATCCTGCTATTATATTCAAAGCCTACACACCCCTATTGTACTGACGGGTGGGGCCCGCTGTTCTGACTGACTGGTGGGGCCCAATGGTCAGACTCACATCCTACTCTCTTCTCCGAGACGTCGTACCCAACCTCGGTCGATTTGGAGGCGTGCGGGGTCGCCCGAGTGTGCTCTTCTACTTCGTATCCACCTAGCGAGTCCAACAGGGGGGCTTTAACAGGCTTCAGCCTGCCCTCCCAAAATGTAAAAAAAATATTAACTACTACTAGTAATCTGGCCCATTAGCAGTAGCCAGTAGCAGGTATTCGAGGTTCCAGCCCAGGACATATCGCAGCTCTTCCATCCCCAATTCCCCAGCACGCACACAAGCAGAGCAGAGCAGCCACAGAGAGCGGCCACATCCGGCGAGGCGGCGAGCCGGCGATAGAGGAGGAGCCACGGCACCGACGCCGTGAAGGAGGGGCTGGGGTCCGGCGGAGCGCCGCACGCCCGCACGGCACGACCGCGGACGGCGGACGCACCCAGCCACCAAGGCGCCAAACCCTAGCAGCAGCCTGCAGCCGGCATCCGGCGACAAGTTTGAGCGCATCCTTTGCTATCTCGTGAGCATCCATTTGCTATCTCTCTGTAATTTAGCTATGTGTACTAGCTGTCTAGCTCCAGCCTCCAGTTAATTTATCTATGTCTATGTGTAATATATTTTTAGATCTGTTAAAATGAAGAGAAAGCATGTCAGCATCCTTAGCTATTATACACCTTGTTCTGTTGGTAGCAGTGAATCTGAGCATGTTGCAATCAACGACAACCTCCCTTTTCATACTGCACCTGAAATTGAAGTTGAATCTGAATCTCAACATGAAGAAGCTGAACCTGAACATGAAGCTGAACCTCAACCTCAACATGAACCTGACCCCCAAATTGTTCAGAGCAATGCCACATTTGATGAGAGTACAAACCAACCAAGTCAGCTTATTCAAGAATTTCATCCAAATCAACATGAGATCATTATACAATTTCAGAAATTGAGGGATCATAGAGGACATCTGCCACGCGAGTATGATGTGATTTCTTAGAGGTACATGTCTGTTTACTAGTTTTATTAGACTGTATGCTTTTAACTTGAAAATTTGTATGCTGGAATTATCTTACAGATATTGGCCTATTTTGTGGTATTGTATGCTTTTAACTTGAAAATTTGTGGTATTTTATCTTACATAATTTTATATCTTGTATATTGGTTTATTTTCGTCGTTTAGTAGTGGTTTAGTTAGTCATCCTCAACTTTCAGCCCGCCCTGCAAAATATTCCTGGACTCGCCGTTGGCTGCACATACACGGAAGCGTTCAGCTTCATCGGCAGCGTCGCCAAGCTCCATGACGGCGTCGACGCCCAGCATGGGGCGTGGCTCGCTCAGTCGCTCTGGCCAGGCTCCACCACGCGAATCATGTCTACCACCAGCCCAAACACCTCCCCCGGCTGCTGACCCGCACGCCCTCATGGAGGACCAGGTCCGCGCCACCGTCCGGCAAGTCGCGGCTGACATCGCCGCCCCCATCCCGCCCCTCCCCAACCTGGCCTCACGCTCGTCTGCACCGCCGCCGCCAGCGAACCAACAACCGCCATGCCGCGCCACCGGAGAGGGCTCACGGACGACGTGGTGAGGACGTTTGGGGACAAGGGGCAGCTTGAGAGGGCACCAGGAATAATTGCCAGGGTGTCGCAGAGCTCCAGGACTAGCGCTCGGTCGGAAGCTCTCTAGAGGAGGAGATCGGCGCGGCGGCAGCGGACACCGGAGGCGGGGAAGACGAGCATTGATTCAGCGACTGGAGGTTCTTAGGGACCATTCCTTTGCCAAGGTAGGTGTGCACGGAGAGGTGGAGCTCACGGACATGGTGGTGGAGCTCAGAGAGGGCCACAGCCGCGGAGACACGTAGCTTGCCGGCGGAGGCGTGAACCGAACGCCGATCGTGTTCTCTCTCCGAGGGTGCCGTGCTGGCTAGTGTGTCCGGGCTCCTGACTGGCATCGGCGTGCACGGCGTGCCGTCCAGGTAGCAGTGTGAGCACACTGGAACTGCGTCGCGCCGCCGCCGCGGTGGTTGCCGCGTGCCCTGCCAAGGGCAGCAAGAGGGTGACGAGCGCGCCCAGGAACGTGCGCAGGTCGAAGCAGTCCACCACCACTGTGCCCGTGCCTTGTGCAGCTGCCTCGCGCGGTAGATTCTGAACAACACTACCTACCCAAGCCGCCTCGTGCACGCAGGCGGGGCGAGGCGCGTGCGAGCTCCATGGCCAGCCTGCACACCCTCACGCTTAGTTATTTTTTCAGTTTAGTCCTTATCTTTTTTGTCATTCAAAAATTGTCCCCATGGACAGCTGCTGGGCCTGACATGTGGGACAACACGGTGCCACGTAAGCAAATATGGCGCTCTACACGCTTCGGTGACCATGTACGACACACTCGCGCGTATTCGGTGACCGTAACTCGCGTATAACTGTGTACGGTGATGAAGGCGAGTAACAAGCTCAAATGCAGTGACCTTTGATGGATTTTACTCCTAAAAGTGAGATGTCCTTGTAAACTGGAAGAGATGTCCCTCTCCTTGGAATTTTCCTCCCGGAAATATAAGCCTCGTATATATGGACATCTTCCTGGGGAAACACGTTAAGAACAACCTTTATTTTTAGATACAAGGCACAAAGTGCCCAGCTTTAAATTAATAAAGCCAAATACGACAAGTACAGAGTGCTGCTAAAACAGCTTACAGGCCACACACAACAAGCAAACAAAAACTAAAGAAAATGATGAACAGCTTGAGTGTCGAGGCCTTCTCCAACCGCTAGGGCAGAACACGACACCGGAGAAGATCACTCCCTCGTCGAAACTGGCACCGTCACCTCGTGTCTTCTGCCTCCTCCATCGAAGAAGGCCCCTGCCTTCTCGCCCTGGCTCAAAGGGCGTCGTACCGTCAAAATGGAAGAGCAGCTCACCCGAGAGCACGCAAGAGCACCACTGATGGGCCAAGAAGAGACTACATGCACATACACCTCACCGGCAGCCACAGCTCCGGACACCTGGTCAGAAGCAAGCTGCAGAGCAAAGTCGCCGAACGAAGACGTACACGGCAAAAGGAAGATAACATGGTCACCGTGGAGGGCAAGCTCACTCCTTGGACGCTGGCTCAAGCTACTCGTCGAGTCTGTTGCCGAAGAGGGGAACCCGATCCCCTTTTGCCCAGGCTCGAGGGCGCCGACCCGTCGACGAACAGCAACTCCAACGAAAGGAGAGCAAAGCAGGCAGCGGAGGAGCTCCAACCCTACACGCCCATATCGCCACAACAAGAACGCCGCCACAAGCAGCCCACGAACCACACGCTGCACCACCTTCCCAGAGCCCCAAGGCATCGCCTCCAAGGAGGGAACGACGCCAAAACGCCGCCGCAGCCCAATCAAAGATTTGGGTTTTAACCGGGCACATGGGAAGGAGAGGGTAGGAGATGGACCTCAACATCGCCTTCAAGGACGGAAACGGCGTCAGGAACATCGTCGATGTCGTGGCCGCCACCGCCGGCCAAGGATTTCTCCCGGACCAGAGCTCCCGACCCTCCAACCACCGCCACGGCCAGATCTGGCGCGGATGCGCAGAACTAGTGTAGCGGGGTGGGTCACCGCGCGGGCCAAGGACCACTGTCTTCAGATCTGGAACTTGGGGCCGGCAAGGCAGCCCCCTGCCGCGACCCGCGTCCACCGCCCCCTCGCCGCCCACGCGAGCGACGAGGACAGCCACCAGCACCCACGACGCCCCCCGCCGCCAGGGCCGACGCCACAACGCCACCAACGACCACCGTCGTCTCCACCAAAGCTCTCCGCGCGCGGGGCTGAGCAGCGAGATCCTCGCCGCCACCTTCCTTGGCAGCCACGCAACGGCTTTACAGCGGGCGCCTCTGGCGGCGGCGAGGCAAGGGAAGGGGAGTAGGGGAGGGAGCGGCGGCGCTAGGGTTTGGGCCCTCAGGTCACCTCCGAGGAGACGACGCGAGGGGAGGGGGAAAGGGGAGTCGATCCGCCAAGAACAACCTTTATCGGGACATTGACTTTGGAACGATTGGGGGCTTCCATTTCACAGATATCATATGTCTTTATGGAATTTTTGTAGACATGTTACAAATGAGTTGTCCCATCAAAACTAGAAAAAAAATCAAGCGTGTGTTACACTTTAGGACGGAAGGAGTAGTGGTGAAGTTTCAAACAGACCAATCAGTGCTCTCTTCTCTTTCAGTTAAATCTAGTTTAGCAAAACACAGCCCAATCTGCAACTGAGAGAACGTGTGGATAAACAGATTTTAAGTGTGGGGCCTGCGTTTATTCAGAATCCCAGCACATACATCGGATATACATTGTGCTTAGATACTACCTCCAGGCTCCAGCAGTGTGCAGTGGAACGATCGGATGGCCGGCCGGCGCGCGTGGTAACTGACGGATGGATAGGCCGGCCGTCATTGCCCGCACTGATCCTTGTACTTGCACCCGCGGGTGTAGGGTTCTCCTGCTCTGGCCGGGCAATTGACCGTGCACCTCGGCTTGTCCCGATCGAGTGCGGATTCGCCGATGCCTGTCCCGAGGAGACCGGCCGCCCAGCTCAGCTCCGGCGCCACCTCGTCCTCCAGCCGACCTGTGAACGTCGACGCCGACGCACCAGCGCCCGGAGAGGCGGACGCGGCGAGGAGGAGGAGGAGGAGGTTGCCCTGCATTGTGCTTCCGTACGTGTAGATGTATAGGCTGGTGTGGTGTGGAGTGGTGGTGCTCCCTGAGTGCTTGATATATACTATGCTCGGGTAAGTGGAGCAGGGGTCCCTCGATCGCGTACCAGATTTAAAAGTGGGTGGTGGATCGATCGGTCAGAATGTTTGCATAGTTTCGCATGGTGAAATACAATACTCCCATCAGGCATATATAGTACTTTCTTCTACGTACCCATCATTTAGACATGCTAGCTCCACATAAAACAATCATTATTGTAGACTTACCGACCTATCATGCATGCTCCACCGATAATATACATGCATGGGAAAATAGGAACATGCAGGCAGCACACAAAAACGAAAACACATATATACTTGTTTCACTGCCTAGCTACTGTACTAACACTGGTAGAAAATAGGTCTTTGGTCCAGACCATTGGTCCCGGTTTACTGAAAAACCGGGACCAGTGCCACCATTGGTCCCGGTTCTTGCTGCCAGGGGCCCCGTGGACCATTGGTCCCGGTTCGGTTGGGGGCATTGGTCCCGGTTCTTGGCACGAACCGGGACCAAAGCTCCAGAGCCGGACACGTGCCAAGAACCGGGACCAATACCCCTCCCCTGCCTATATATATAACCCCCACCCCCCTCTCTCCTCTGGTTTTTTTTCCTGGATTGGTGGGAAGTGGGGGTGCTAGTTTTTTTTTCTCTTTGCCACGCACAAGATGTGTTCGATGAAATGCCCGACCCACACCGAGGTTAGCAACTTTATCCTTTTCATCTGTAATTGATACAGAAATATTGCACGTGTCGATGTAATGTGGTCATTTCACTATTCACGATGTTATTGTAATGGTATTTGATAAACTTAATTATATATATATGATGCAGATGGATGCACGGATGCGATGGATGTACGGCGAACGACGCAGTTCCGAGTTTATTGCAGGCCTGCATAAATTTCTCGATGTGGCTGAGGCAAACAAAGTGAATAATTTATGCCTTGTCCATGTGAGAAGTGTCTGAACGTCAGGGAGTACTCTGACCCGAGAACCATTCAAGATCACGTGCTTCGGAAAGGTTTCATGCCCAGCTATAATTGTTGGACCAAGCACGGAGAAAGAGGGGTTAGGATGGAAGACAATGAAGAAGAGGAGGATGATGACAGCTATCCTATGTTCCCTGAGGAATGCGGTGATACTGTAATGGAAGACGTTGAAGAAGAAAGAGGTGAACATCGGGCATCAGATGAGCCCGCTGATGGTCTTGGTGGGGTCATTTCTGATGCAAAGCGAGAATGCGATACAGAAAAGGAGAAGCTAAAGTTGGAGGCCATGCTTGAGGATCACAAAAAGTTGCTGTACCCAAACTGCGAAGATGGCAGCACAAAGCTCGGAACCACACTGGAACTGCTGACATGGAAGTCAGAGACTGGTTGTTCTGACAAGGGATTTGAGAAGTTACTGAAAATAATGAAGCCGAAGCTTCCAAAGGATAACGAATTGCCTGAGACTACATACGAAGCAAAGAAGGCTATCTGCCCTCTATGATTAGATGTGCAGAACATACATGCATGCATTAATGATTGCATCATGTACCGCGGTGAGTACGAGAATATGGATAAATGCCCGGTATGCAATGCACTGCGGTACAAGATGAGACAAGATGACCCTGGTGATGTTGAGCGCGATGACAAGCCCCCCCGGAAGAGGGTTCCTGCTAAGGTGATGTGGTATGCTCCTATAATACCACGGTTGAAACATCTGTTCAGAAACAAAGAGCATGCCAGGTTGTTGCGATGGCACAAAGAAGAGCGTAAGAAAGACGGGAAGTGACCCCGATGGGTCCCAGTGGAGAAAAATCGACAGATAGTTCCCGACATTTTTAGATGACGCAAGGAACTTAAGATTTGGTCTAAGTACAGATGGCTTTAATCCTTTTGGGGAGCAGAGCTCCAGTCATAGCACTTGGCCCATGACTCTATGTATCTACAACCTTCCTCCTTGGTTGTGCATGAAGCGGAAGTTCATTATGATGCCAGTGCTCATCCAAGGCCCGAAGCAACCCGGCAACGACATTGATGTGTACCTAAGGCCATTAGTTGATGAACTTTTGCAGTTGTGGTCCGAACCAGGTGTACGTGTGTGGGATGAGCACAAACAACAGGAATTTGAACTACGAGCGTTGCTGTTCGTAACCATCAATGATTGGCCTGCTCTTAGTAACATTTCAGGACAGTCAAATAAGGGATACAATGCATGCACGCACTGTTTAGATAAGACTGAAAGTATACATTTGGGAAACAAGAATGTGTACCTGGGGCATCGTCGATTTCTTCCGAACAGTCATGCCGTAAGAAAGCCCGGCAAGCATTTCAACGGTGAGGCAGATCGCCGGAAGAAGCCTAACCTCCCTGATGGTGATGTTATATATGACATGGTCAAGGATTTAGAAGTAATCTTTGGAAAGGGTCCTGGCAGTCTATCTGTTCCGAATGACGCTGACAACCACGTACCCATATGGAAGAAGTGCTCTATATTCTGGGAGCTACCCTATTGGAAAGTCCTAGAGGTCCGGTCTTCAATCGACGTGATGCACGTGACGAAGAATCTTTGCGTGAACCTGCTAGGCTTCCTGGGCGTGTATGGGAAGACAAAAGATACACCGGAAGCACGGGCAGACCAGCAACATATGAAAGACCCACACAACAAGCAGACGGATAAAGGGCGCTTAAGCAGCTACGCTCTTACCAAAGCAGAGAAGGAAATCTTTTTTGAATGCCTGATCAGTATCAAGGTCCCGACTGGCTTCTCGTCAAATATAAAGGGAATAATAAATATGGCAAAGAAAAATTCCAGAACCTGAAGTCTCATGATTGCCACGTGATTATGACGTAGTTGCTTCCGGTTGCATTGAGGGGGCTTCTACCGAAAAATGTTCGAGTACCCATTGTGAAGCTATGTGCATTCCTCAATGCAATATCTCAGAAGGTCATCGATCCAGTAACTCTACCAAGTTTACAGAAGGCTGTGGTCCAATGTCTTGTCAGCTTCGAGTTGGTGTTCCCCCCATCATTCTTCAATATTATGACGCATCTCCTGGTTCACCTAGTCGACGAGATTGCCATTCTCGGTCCTGTATTTCTACACAATATGTTCCCCTTCGAGAGGTTCATGGGAGTCTTGAAGAAATATGTTCATAACCGTGCTAGGCCAGAAGGAAGCATCTCAAAGGGCTATGGAACAGAAGAGGTCATTGAGTTCTGTGTTGACTTTATTCCTGACCTTAAGCCGATTGGTGTTCCTGAATCGCGGCATGAGGGCAGACTGAGTGGAAAAGGCACGCTAGGAAAGAAAGCACTGATATGTAGGGACGGGCATTCTTTAACTCAAGCACACTACACAGTTCTACAAAGTTCCACCTTCGTGGCTCCGTATATCGAGGAACACAAGAATTATGTACGCTCCAAGAACCCGGGGAAGGCTGACTCCTGGATTAAAGAAAAACACATAGAGACCTTCGGCAGTTGGTTGCGATTACAGCTCATGAATGACACCACTGTCGGAGATCAGCTCTACTTGTTGGCCGCGTCACCATCTTCGGCTGTATTGAATTTCCAAGGGTACGAGATAAATGGGAATACATTTTACACGATTGTCCAAGATAAAAAGAGCACCAACCAGAACAGTGGTGTCCGCTTTGATGCAACAAACGACGATGGGCAAAAGGACACATACTATGGTCACATAGAGCAGATATGGGAACTTGACTATGGACCTACTTTTAAGGTCCCTTTGTTTCGGTGCAGTTGGGTCAACATGAATGGAGAACGGATAAAGGTAGACCAACTGTACGGGATGACAACAGTGGATCTCAAGAATCTTGGTTGTCACAAGAATGAACCATTCGTCCTAGCCAATGATGTGGCTCAGGTTTTCTATGTGAAGGACATGTCCTCCAGACCGAAAAAAAGAAAAAATAAGCAAATGAATACATCAGACGATGAGCCAAAGCGTCACGTAGTTCTTTCAGGGAAAAGAAATATCGTAGGAGTCGAGGACAAGACAGACATGTCAGCAGATTACGATAAGTTTCATGAAATTCCTCCCTTCACAGTGAAAACTGACCCAAGCATCCCGTTAAATAATGAAGATGCTCCATGGTTACGGCGCAAACAGAAGAAAGGGACACACACGAAGAAAACGTGAAGACTAGATAGGGATGTTGTTGGTGATGTGTAATTATGTATTCAACTTTTATGTAACTGTGTTCTAAAAAATCAGAAGAGAACTGTAAACTCAGAAGTATCACGCATACATCTTTATTTAATCCAGTTACATAGCCCGGGTCCATTTTTATTTAACCATAATACATCGGCGGAGCCCAGTCCCGGACATCGCCCCTCGCATCCAACAGGCCGGACATTGTCGCCGAGATCTGAAAAAATGAGTGGGAAATTTGACCAAACACCTAGGTAGGGGAGGGAGAGGGCAGCACCCTGGGTAGGGGACGGAGGGCGGTGTGGAGCCTCCTTATATATAAGCAAAACTGACCAAAACACACGGTTTCCCCGTCATACAGCCCTACGGTGCCTCCTCAACCTCCGGGTCGTGAGTGACTGCATATCAAATGCACCGTAGGGCTGTATGACGGGAATCCGAATGCTTTGTATACTGCAAATCATCGCGTGGTCGTGAGCATGGCTACCACTTCCACCACCACCATTCCCTCCTCCTCGACAATTCATCATTGTGTCACCCTAATCCAGTGGTTGGATTCAACCTACCTGAGGGCTTGTGTTTCCAACAGCGTCGTTGTGTTGTCATTATTCACCGCCCTACAGGAGGTGGCTCCAATGGCTGGCCGGTGAACAATGACGAACACAATAATGCCAGGGAACATGCCATCAGGTAGGCTAAATCCAACCATTGGATTCGGTGGCAAAGGTAGTGTGTGCCGTTCGGCAAGACGTCTCTGATGTTCTACAACCGTCCGGCAAGACGTCACTGATGATCTGCAACCGTTTGGAACGGTCGTAGGTCATCAGAGACGTCTTGCCGCTAGTTTCCCAAAGATGCCTCTTCGAGTGACGCTGGAATGTTTTGTGTGAGTGAGTAACCTGTCTGAGGAGGTGGCCTATATATAGGGTCGCGTGGCTTACGAAGTGGTCGTGATAGTGCTGATCCGACGGCTCAGAAGCGCTCGAAAGAAACACACCGCTGATCCAACAGCTCACAAGAGCTGGAAGGAAGCACACGATCCGTGTGCTTCTTCCTGATTGGGCATACTACAGCTCACAAGCCCTGAAAAGAAACACACGATCCATGTGATTCTTTAGTCCCGGTTGGTGTTACCAACCGGGACTAGTTCTAAAAATCCAACGGCTCACAAGCCCTCAAAAGAAACACACCCCTGATCCAACGGCTCACAAGCGTTTGAAAGAAACACACGATCCATGTGATTCTTTAGTCCCGGTTGATGTTACCAACCGGGATTAAAGGCGGGCTTAGAAAAACCATATCTATTTGTCCCGGGTGGTATCACCGCCCGGGACTAGAAACACACCCCTGATCCAATGGCTCACAAGTGCTCAAAAGAAACACACCCTGATCCAATGGCTCACAAGCGCTCAAAAAAAAAACACACGATCCGTGTGCTTCTTCCTTATTGGTGGGAATCCCTTTACTCTCGGGTGCTATCACACACTTGTAGTTCAAATTTGAATTACTTTCGGAAAATAGGCATAAAGTCGTTTAAGTAGGCGAAATTAGCTAGAAACCGTAAAAATTACCAATATTTGTGGATTATCCATAAAATATGGTCTACTTTGTGTGATAATTGGATGGGTGCCATTTTGCACCATATTTGTTGTACTTGCTTCACAAAAAATGTCATTTTTGACAATCGAAAAACAAAAAACGATATTTAGAATAGTAATTTGAAAAAACTCAGTTCTGCAACATTGTTAGTTGTACCAAGATACAACTATGTATCAAATATGGGCACATTTCGACAAACTATGACACGGGGAAGACCATAACGAGGTGATTTGTCCCGAAACTTCTACATGTTTATAGATGATTGAACTTTTTGTGAATAAGTTTTTTGTAAACTATGTCAAAACTCAAGTTTATCATTTATCCTAGCAACTAGTACACATGAAAGTACTCCATGCCAAAGGATTTCATTTTTTGAGTATTTTTTCACTTTCTTTGACTTTTTTTTAAAAACGGTCAAAATGGCCGCCGTTACTATTCATTGTAAGGGGTCGAATTATCCAAAACTATCGATGGTTCTGTGATATAACCACTACTTGTGCACGTTAAAAACATTTTTGAAAAAATTTCAGAGCAAGCTATCACACACTTGTAGTTCAAATTTAATTACTTTTGGAAAATAGGCATAAAGTCGTTTAAGTAGGCGAAATTAGCTAGAAACCGAGAAAATTACCAATATTTGTGGATTATCCATACAATATGGTCTACTTTGTGTGATAATTGGATGGGTGCCATTTTGCACCATATTTGTTGTACTTGCTTCACAAAAAAATGTCATTTTTTACAATCGAAAAACAAAAAAACGATATTTAGATAAGTAATTTGAAAAAATAGAAAATGATTTTGGATTATTTATTCAAATTTACACACTTTTCATGTTGAAAGTATTTTCAGATTCAAAACTATTTAAAATTCATATTCAAACACAAAAAAAGGCGGGAAAAATTTCAGAACTGAAAAGTTCGAAATATTTTTGAAAAAGGACTCTTTGGTCCCGGTTTCTAACAAGAACCGGGACCAATGAGTCCGTGCACCCGCGCACTAGATCGGGCATTAACTACCCACCCTTTGGTCCCGGTTGCTGGCAAGAACCGGGACCAAAGGGTCATTGGTCCCGGTTCTTGCCAGCAACCGGGACCAAAGACCCCTACTACTTAACTGCGCGCGCTCTTTCTTCTTCCCCATTCACACAAATCGACTAAGGACCGGAGGCGCGACGCAGAGCGAAACGACGCCGGCAGGCTGCCCGACTCCGCGTCGCGCCCCACGCCGCGCCCTGCCGCCGCCGTCGACGTCCGCCGCGCCCTGGACGGCCGCGCCACCTCCTCCACACGCACCACCTCTCCTCCACGGCCGCGCCCCCCGCTGCGCTCTCCACGCGGCGGTCGCCCCATGCCGTCCACGCCGCCCCCGACGCCGCGCCGCCCCAACGCCGTCGACGCGTCTCGCGCCCCCGACGCCGGCCGCACGCCCACACCCCTGCCCTGCCCTGACACCGCCTCGCTCGCCGTCCTTGCCGATCGAACCTCGGCCGCCGTCGCCGCAACGTACGTATTGTACACGTACGGTACTAGTTCAAGTGAAAATTTGGTAGCATTTTTTTTGGATCCCTGGTGATTTTTTTTGTACAATGTATATATATTTGTTGTTCACCAAAATGTTAGCCAATTTACAGTGTTTAAATATGTTTTTATTTTGTTGTAGATAGGTAGCATTTTTTTTGAGCATTTTGGAAATATTTTGTATGCTTGCAAACATGTTTTTTATTTTGTAATGAATAGGTAGTATTTGTTTTTGAGCATTTTTTATATATTTTGTACAATATTCAAATATGTAATAGGTTATCAATTTTTAGTGTAGCAATTTTGAAAGTTTAGCAATTTTGAAACTTAGCAATTTTGAAACTTAGCAATTTTGTTTAGATTATTTTAGGTTATTATTAATGTAGCAATTTTGTTAGAAATATTGCTAAGTCATTTAGATAAAGTTGTTTTTAGTTGCAATGAAATTTTGAAACTTAGCAATTTTGTTTAAAAATTTGAAGAGCCCGAAGCCGGCCGGCCTCCACGCCCCCGCTCGCGCCGCCCCCTCTCGGTGAGGGTTTAGAAGAAATTGCTATTTTTTTAATTGTATGAATATATGAATGTATGAATGTATGAATTAAAGGATTTTTGCTTAGGTTTAGAAATTCAAACACTTAGGATTTTTTGTGTTAGGGAAACAATTTTGTTCCGACCTTACGAGTTTACGGGTTTACGATACGAGTTAACGAGTTTACGGGTTTACGATACGGGTTTACGATACGAGTTTACGAGTTTATGGGTATACGATACGAGTTAACGAGTTTACGGGTTTACGATACGAGTTACGAGTTTACGGTTACGATACAGTTTACGATACGGGTTTACGATACGAGTTTACGGGTTTACGATACGAGTTTACGATACGGGTTTACGATAAGAGTTTACGAGTTTACGATACGAATTTACGGGTTTACGATACGAGTTTATGATACGAGTTTACGGGTTTACGATACGAGTTTACGGGTTTACGATAAGAATTTACGATACGAGTTTACGGGTTTACGATACGAGTTTACGATACATATGGAACAAATTAAGTTACCCAACTAAAGTTTTGTGCATTGTTCTTAATTTGCAGAAACTATGGAACGAGACGAACATCAGGAAAACATCCTCGAGGATATAATCCGCGGGCCAGAAGATGTTGCCGATGTCACCTCGGAGTTTTTGAACAACTCCGGTGAGGGAGATGAGTCTCTCAACCAAAGAGACGGCTCCGGTGAGGTAGAAACCGACGGCAGGGGTGAGGGAGAAGCCGACCAGGGAGAAGCCGACGAGGGAGAAGCCGAAGGCTCCGGTGGAACATTAAATGTTGCAAACTCCGGCGAGGTGCATATACATATATTAATGAAGCCGAAGATTGTATTAATTAAGCCTCTGCTGTCTATATACATATATTAACGCTCTTTCTTCTTTTAGCCCTCCGGATCGAGCAAATCTTCTGTAAGGACAAAACAAGGCCCAGCCAAAAAGTTGGGCAACCAAGAAAGGTACAGGATCGAAAGAGTCGCTGAAGACGGCACACCGACTGCTCCCCCTGATGCTGCAAGAAAAATGATAAAGCAATGCGGAGCTCTTGTTAGGGACTACATCCCGATCACCGTTCGAGAATGGCATCGGCCAAAGGATAGTGGAGTGCTATATGTCAGCGATGAGGGCAAAGATAGACTTTGGAGAAAGCTCATGTTTAATTTCACCCTGCCGGCGTCAGAGGTGGATTCAGATGAGGAGGATCCAGATGAGGCAGAAAAGATTGCCCGGAAAAACATGGAGCAAAAAGTCAAGGCCTGGGCTCTTAAGAAGATGGCCGAGCTATTCAAGAACTGGAAGAAAAAATTGAACACCAAGTTTGTCGAGAAAAATAAGACTCCAGACTTCAATAAAGGGTATGAGAAGATAAAGGACTACTGAGAAGAATTTGTGGCGTACAAGAAATCGGAGCAAGCTCAGAAATTGTCTGCAAAAAATAAGGCAAATGCTGCTAAAAAGTTGTACCACCATACTATGGGGGCTGGTGGCTACGCCTATAGCATCCCTAAGTGGGAGAAACTTGAGGCGGAGTATCTGGCTAAAGGGATCACTCCAGAGCCCTGTGAATGATCCGAACGGGCAAGAAATTGGTTTTACGGGCATGGGGGCACGTTGGACGCAGAAGGGAAGTGCATATATAACAAACGACACAAAGATACACCCCTACTACCCATCGAACAAATTAGAAATGCATTCAAGGATGTTGAAGAGGGACGGTTCGTTCCCGATAGAGAGGATGACGAGCTCACACGTGCCCTTGGGAATGAGGAACACGACGGACGAACACGAGGCGTGATAGGCTCCAAGCCCAAGACAATTGTGATTCCAGAGCACAGGAAGAAATTTCCTGATAGAAGCCATCAGAGGAGAAAGGAAAGGGAGGCAATGGAAGCACGCGCTGCTGCAGACCGGCTGCGTAATATAGAAGAAGAATTAAAGCTGCATAAGGAACAAATTGCCGAACTTAGCCAGCAAGGTAGCGGCCAATCTCAGCGGCACATGGTAGAAGCTGCATGCGATGGTACCGGCGGCCCATCGAATCGGAAAAGCAGCGTGGCTTCCACGGAGCTCCAGGATGGTAATGATGATGCAATGGCTCCTCTTCGTCGCTACCCAGTGGATGATATCACGGAGAGCACACCTTGTGAGCTGATTGTGAAAGTTTATAACTTATCCTTCAAGGCGGCGGTCGGCTATGCCGTACCAATTGGACCTAATCCAACTTATCATTTCTCTCCGGTTCCAAATGGCTACGCTGTTGTCGGGGTGGATGGAGTGATGAAAGATTATGAGGAGCTGAAGCTGCAACACCCTGCAGGTGAAGATGGGGAGCTGCTTGAATTTGGAGAAGCCAAGAAAGCGCTCATTCTATGGCCAAAGGAATTCATCGTGCTTCCGAACTGGCAGCCAAGGCCATCGACTCCTCACCAGTCTCCAGCGCAACAGTCCTCTTCACCGCCTCACCATTCTCCAGCGCAGCCGTCCTCTTCACCGCCTCACCAGTCTCCAGCGCAGCCGTCTCCGCCGCCGCGTCAGCCGTCTCCGCCGCCGCGTCAGCCGTCTCCGCCCACCGCTGGTACTATGAGGGGTAAGCGATCACCGACGAGGGAGATGAGTCTCCCCACTCACGCGCCCCACTCAGAAGAAACGGACCAACACCGCTCCCCCACTCCCCACTCAGAAGAGAGGTCGCACTCAGAAGATAGTCGACATCCCGTCGGTTCCTCCCAAGAGACCTTATGACAGGACTGAAGCGGAAAACGCCGCGGTAGTGGCTGCCTACAATAAGGCTTTTTTTGCACCAAAAAAGCCCGAGCCAAAGAAGGTATATGATGCAAAAACCAAAAAGTGGGCTAAGTCCTTCCTTGAGCAGCCATCCCAGATATCGATGAATCTGCCATCTGACTATGGTCGTGAACTTAAGAGGCTAGCACGTGCCCAGTCTGAGCAGAACAAGGGAAGAAGTGCAAAAAGCGGGAAACAAATTGCCCAGCTCGGACAGCAGAAAAATCAATCGGTCCCCCCGCTCATAGTGTGTTCCGATGTCGACAAGGACTTCAGAGCCGCTATGGATCAGGACCTGGAATTATTGGACCCCAGAGCCATGGCTGCTGCTAAAGAACTTGGTGTCACTGTATCGCAGGCCAAGGAACAGGCTACCGCCTTGGGTATGAGCCTTGGTCAACTTTTAGGCTATGAATATGCGCCAATGTTAGAGATGGCACAAGGGGAGCCTATGGTCAGTAATGAGGAGCTCACGGGTCTATCAACACATATGCGAAATCTGCATAACTGGTACCTGGTGCACACATCAAAGAAGGGCGCGAAACAGTGGTTTCCGGTGGATGTTAGAGTGAAGCATTTCTTCAAACGTTACATTATACAGGTTCAACTGACTGAACTGTTCCAGTTATTCCAAAAGCGCGCCCTCGACAAATCTATCCTCTCTTGCTATTGTCTGTAAGTGATTTATTTTCGTAATTAAGTCTCTAGCTCAGCTCATTCATTGCCTGTATTATATTATCCTGACTATATATATATCCTTTTGTACGCTATTATGCAGAATGAAGATGTTGGAATGCAAAAGAAATAGAGTTTTTGAGATTGGGTTCGTTGACCCGTATATCGGTAATTCATATGTGTTAAAACATCACCCCAAAGACGTGGAGAATGACCTGACCACCTTTTTAACCATGCAACATTTCTGTACGGAAATACTATTTCCTTACAACTTCAGGTGAGTGTTTCTGTCTTGTACATATTTTTATTTGGCTTTCTCGATGTTAAGTGTAATTGATGAGCTATGCATGTTTGCTTTATGTAAACGTCCGCAGTTTCCACTGGATTCTGCTAAGCATTCAACCTGACAAGTCCTTAGTTGAAGTCCACGACTCATTAAGTTGGGACCAAGCGACGTGGTCCGACATGAAAGAAATGCTCAACAAGTAATTTTAATCATTATCGCATTATATCGCCCTCTTTCGTTCGTTCCATTATGTCAAGTAATTAATGACTCCTTTGTTCATTTTCTTTGCCAAAGCAGGTGTTGGACAATTTTCAAACAGAAGGTAAAAGGTCCATTCAAAGATGAGCTAACTTATAAATCGGTGACATGTCCGCAGCAGCCACCGGAAAGTAATTTATGTGGATTCTACGTTTGCGAGTTCATTCGCGAGTTGACCACTGAGTGGAGAACAACTCATTTGAGCGACATGCGGGAGACGCTCGACCCAGAACTGTGCGTAGGAGCAATTCAAGAGGAATTTGCGGGATTTCTGCTTAGGGAGGTCATCGATGAAAAGGGAGAACATTATGCTTCGGACGATGAACTCCATATGCCTTGATGGCTTGATCTATCTCCATGCATGTAATTAAATAGTTGTATTCTCGCAAGAGATCGAATATTAATTATATATGCATCAACGTGTACTGTGTATATAGTAGAGCGTATAATATGCGTACGGAAACGATGGAGAGCACGTCGGCGATGCGAAGAAGGGGAGACGACGGAGGCACCGGCGAGAGGGAGAGGGGGCACCGGTGAGAAGGAGAGGGGGCACCGGCGATAGGGAGAGGGGGCAACGGCGAGAGGGGGCACCGGCGAGATCAAATGATCCTAAACCCTAAATACCAAACAAAAAAAGGATTCATTGGTCCCGGTTCGTATTAAGAACCGGGACCAATGAGTCCCCCCCACAAGCAGCCAGACCAGGCCACGTGGACACCTATTGGTCCCGGTTCGTGGCCCAACCGGAACAGCATTGGTCCCGATTGGCCAGTCCTAGTTGGGCAACCAGGACTGATAGCCCAACCGAACCGGGACCATAGGGCATTTTTGCACCAGTGTAATTCTGTTTCCCAAGCTACCACTTTGTTTGCAAGCTACGCTTAACCGTTTGGGACCGGCTGGACAGCCCCAATCGGGACAGCCAAACCATAATAACTCTTGCATTTCACCCTACGGCACATTCTCTCCATTTGAGTTAGCACGCGTGTGCTAAAAGCAACCAAAGCTAGCTAGCTACCAGATCATTTAGCTCCCACTACATCGATAAAACTGGTCCAATTTCAGTAATCCTTCATCGATCTTATAAGGGAATACAAAATAGAATCACACATCCAATACATACGGCTAAAAAATGGAAGAGCCCGGTATTTTTGAAACATAAGATAGTATTTGGACGTTCCAAAAAAAATTATCGTTTTCGGTACGTGGATATACATTTATGTGATCCATGCATCTGCATAGTTTCATGGTTAAATACTAAGAATTTTAGGTTATCAAAAACTGACAAACTTTGTGGCTCTACAAAGCAAAAAAATGTTTTTCAACCCACATTTTTCTTTTTTTTGTAGATTGGGGATAAAAATATATGTTGAAGAAACTTGTGTCATACATAGTAGAAATGTAGTTGTAACCATACATGAATTTGTTTTCATACTTGAAAAAGTGTTTTTTTTAATAAAATAAAATGCTCCAGTGAGATCAGGAGGCAATAGCACTTCTCATAAAGAATGCCTCTTTAACAGAAAATCCATTTTCCTCCATGGTGCCCTTTTTTTATTATTTTAAAATCAACATTAGAATATTCTGCAAAAAATCATATATGTTGACAATGATGCATTATACGTTTCTTTACATATTCAACCCGAAATAGCTTGTATTCCGGCCTCCACAAAAATGACAAACTCTGATAAATCTTATTTTTTTATTTTGCACTGTTCCACATCCGAGATTTAGAAATTTATTATATTTTCACAGCCCAAAATACACAATATTTCGTAATAAAATTTTGCACACTGGTAGAAATATTAATTGTCGACATCTAAAATTTTATTCACATTTTTCAAAACATAAAAATATTGTTTTTGATTTTTTTTTAAAAGAGCTCCCTGGAGCTCGTCCTTTGAATCACCACTCGTCTCTTTAAGCTATTCACGAGAGATGGTGTTCTGACAGTCTTTACTTTTTTAGCAAAAATGCAGCTAGTTCCCTACTTTAAATTAATAAAACCCACAACTTCCACTGAGTTACTACATATTGCGGCAAACAATTTAGCCAAATTAATTAGGAAGCTAAAACAACCAAGAGGTTCCCAAAAATACCTTGGTAGACCAACTACTTGGCAGATTTGTCCCATGAAGACGTGTTAGCTCGCCGATCATCCACTCAATGCCTGCCTTGTACTGGGGTGAATAGCTCCTATGCGACGTCTTTCCCACCAAATGGATGCATAGCGACGTCGTTGGTTGGAATAGCTCAGACGCGACATCTCTTTGAGCACAAATAGCTCTGCTGCGACATTGCTCTTAATCGCAGTCAGTTAGGATTAAGGGGAGCCGGGTGGGACCCACAATTGTCCAGGTCAGCAGCGATGACCGTTACATCTCTTCCCTGCGCGGGCATTCTCTGCTTCTGCTTCTTCTTCTTCTCCGGCGACTCTTCCCCTGCGCACGCATTCTTTACTTCTGCTTCTTCTTCTTCTCTGGCGACGGCGACGCAGCGCGGCAACGCCGGCGAGGCAAAACATAAATAAATGCAGATAAAATAAACAAGCAGACGCATATAGTAGATAAACTAAAATTTAAACTGAATTACATTACACACAGATTAGGTAAGTTCGTAGACTCATCGGATCAAAAGCCACACAGAGATAAACTAAAAATGGGATACCGCTGCTCCTACCCCTAGCTACGACCCAAAATTGGGCTCACACCGGAGCCCCGGGGTGTGCGGCGGCGACGAGGCGGTGGCCCGCACCGCTCAGTCGGAGTCGAAGTCGAAGTCCGAGTCGGAGCTGAGCTCGATGACGGGGTGGAGGGATTCGTGGATCGCGGCCTGGAAGCGGCGTTCCTCGAGCTCCATCTTCATCTGACGGTCCGCCTCCTCCTCCTGCCACTGCTGCTTGTTGCGCTCTATCACCTCGGCGGTGATCCAGTCGAGGTGCTCGTCGTCGGCGAAGTCCCCGGGCAGGAGCCCGGCGCGTGGTGCGTGCTCCTCCTCCTCCTCCTCCCTCTTGGGCGGTGGCAGCGGTGCCCGTGCGATGGAGGAGCTCCCCGCGCCGGAGGAGCTTACATGCTCGTAGCGGCTGCCGCCTCGAGCCGACGTCGGCATCTCCATGCGCCGGCCGTACTCTTCCACCTCGCGGCCGAATGACGCAGGCGGCGGCGCCAAGCCCCTGTTGGTGAACCTGCGCGCGCCGCGCTTCTGACCACCGTCGGAAGCAACCCGACCAGCGCGAACGGGGTCAGTGGGGGGCCGCCGCTTCCGCCCCTTCCGCTCCTCGTCGGAGCGGTTCCCGCCACCGGAATGGCCACCACGGCCCGCGCTTGAACCTAGACACTTGAACATTGCCGCTCGGCGGGGCTGGATCTGTAGCTGGATGTGGATTTCGTCGCCGGCGGCGAGCAAATCGGAGCGGCGGCGGCAGTGGGAGCGGCTGAGATAATAGCTAGGGCACGACACATTTCCGTGGATAAGAAGGGGACGGGAGGCGGTCGGCCGTGGCGTTTGGCCGTGGCGAGGCCGTGGTTGGGCCGTGTTTGATATTAATAAAACACTACAGACAAAAAAAAACTTCCGCACTTGCGGTTTAGCATAACTAATAAAAAATCAAAAATCTATGCCACTTGCGCACATAGTCTTGTACTACCTTATAGTAACTAGAAAAAAATATGGTTACATACATTTTTACGAAAAAGGCTTTAAATAGGTGTGACTAAGAAGGATCCAGGCTTACTTTTCCATTTTGGTGTTTCAAACTTGTTTAAATATTGGTCAAATTTAGGTTTGACCGAATTCAAAATAATCATGAAATATTCAAAAAAACATCAAAAAAATGCAAATCCAGTACACATGGTCTTATTTTGTCATGTACTAACATCTCCAACTGATAAACAAGGACTAGACACATATTAAACAGGAAATGCTTCAATATGGTGTGAAAATCACACATCTCAAACTATGAACTCTCATGTGTGAAGAGAGGTGGTTTGGACTTGCAACATGAAATTGTCAACCTCACCAAACCTTCATTTTGGTGTGACTAAGAAGGATCCAGGCTTACTTTTCCATTTTGGTGTTTCAAACTTGTTTAAATGTTGGTCAAATTTAGGTTTGACCGAATTCAAAATAATCATGAAATATTCAAAAACATCAAAAAATGCAAATCCAGTGCACATGGTCTTATTTTGTCATCTACTAACATCTCCAACTGATAAACAAGGTCTAGACACATATTAAACAGGAAATGCTTCAATATGGTGTGAAATCACACATCTCAAACTATGAACTCTCATGTGTGAAGAGAGCTGGTTTTGGACTTGCAACATGAAATTGTCCAAAACCTCACCAAACCTTCATTTTGGTGTGACTAAGAAGGATCCAGGCTTACTTTTCCATTTTGGTGTTTCAAACTTGTTTAAATGTTGGTCAAATTTAGGTTTGACCGAATTCAAAATAATCATGAAATATTCAAAAAACATCAAAAAAATGCAAATCCAGTGCACATGGTCTTATTTTGTCATGTACTAACATCTCCAACTGATAAACAAGGTCTAGACACATATTAAACAGGAAATGCTTCAATATGGTGTGAAATCACACATCTCAAACTATGAACTCTCATGTGTGAAGAGAGGTGGTTTTGGACTTGCAACATGAAATTGTCCAAAACCTCACCAAACCTTCATTTTGGTGTGACTAAGAAGGATCCAGGCTTACTTTTCCATTTTGGTGTTTCAAACTTGTTTAAATGTTGGTCAAATTTAGGTTTGACCGAATTCAAAATAATCATGAAATATTCAAAAAACATCAAAAAAATGCAAATCCAGTGCACATGGTCTTATTTTGTCATGTACTAACATCTCCAACTGATAAACAAGGTCTAGACACATATTAAACAGGAAATGCTTCAATATGGTGTGAAATCACACATCTCAAACTATGAACTCTCATGTGTGAAGAGAGGTGGTTTTGGATTTGCAACATGAAATTGTCCAAAACCTCACCAAACCTTCATTTTGGTGTGACTAAGAAGGATCCAGGCTTACTTTTCCATTTTGGTGTTTCAAACTTGTTTAAATGTTGGTCAAATTTAGGTTTGACCGAATTCAAAATAATCATGAAATATTCAAAAAACATCAAAAAAATGCAAATCCAGTGCACATGGTCTTATTTTGTCATGTACTAACATCTCCAACTGATAAACAAGGTCTAGACACATATTAAACAGGAAATGCTTCAATATGGTGTGAAATCACACATCTCAAACTATGAACTCTCATGTGTGAAGAGAGGTGGTTTTGGATTTGCAACATGAAATTGTCCAAAACCTCACCAAACCTTCATTTTGGTGTGACTAAGAAGGATCCAGGCTTACTTTTCCATTTTGGTGTTTCAAACTTGTTTAAATGTTGGTCAAATTTAGGTTTGACCGAATTCAAAATAATCATGAAATATTCAAAAACATCAAAAAAATGCAAATCCAGTGCACATGGTCTTATTTTGTCATGTACTAACATCTCCAACTGATAAACAAGGTCTAGACACATATTAAACAGGAAATGCTTCAATATGGTGTGAAATCACACATCTCAAACTATGAACTCTCATGTGTGAAGAGAGGTGGTTTTGGATTTGCAACATGAAATTGTCCAAAACCTCACCAAACCTTCATTTTGGTGTGACTAAGAAGGATCCAGGCTTACTTTTCCATTTTGGTGTTTCAAACTTGTTTAAATGTTGGTCAAATTTAGGTTTGACCGAATTCAAAATAATCATGAAATATTCAAAAAACATCAAAAAAATGCAAATCCAGTGCACATGGTCTTATTTTGTCATGTACTAACATCTCCAACTGATAACACGGTCTAGACACATATTAAACAGGAAATGCTTCAATATGGTGTGAAATCACACATCTCAAACTATGAACTCTCATGTGTGAAGAGAGGCTGGTTTTGGACTTGCAACATGAAATTGTCCAAAACCTCACCAAACCTTCATTTTGGTGTGACTAAGAAGGATCCAGGCTTACTTTTCCATTTTGGTGTTTCAAACTTGTTTAAATGTTGGTCAAATTTAGGTTTGACCGAATTCAAAATAATCATGAAATATTCAAAAAACATCAAAAAAATGCAAATCCAGTGCACATGGTCTTATTTTGTCATGTACTAACATCTCCAACTGATAAACAAGGTCTAGACACATATTAAACAGGAAATGCTTCAATATGGTGTGAAATCACACATCTCAAACTATGAACTCTCATGTGTGAAGAGAGGTGGTTTTGGACTTGCAACATGAAATTGTCCAAAACCTCACCAAACCTTCATTTTGGTGTGACTAAGAAGGATCCAGGCTTACTTTTCCATTTTGGTGTTTCAAACTTGTTTAAATGTTGGTCAAATTTAGGTTTGACCGAATTCAAAATAATCATGAAATATTCAAAAAACATCAAAAAAATGCAAATCCAGTGCACATGGTCTTATTTTGTCATGTACTAACATCTCCAACTGATAAACAAGGTCTAGACACATATTAAACAGGAAATGCTTCAATATGGTGTGAAATCACACATCTCAAACTATGAACTCTCATGTGTGAAGAGAGGTGGTTTTGGATTTGCAACATGAAATTGTCCAAAACCTCACCAAACCTTCATTTTGGTGTGACTAAGAAGGATCCAGGCTTACTTTTCCATTTTGGTGTTTCAAACTTGTTTAAATGTTGGTCAAATTTAGGTTTGACCGAATTCAAAATAATGAAATATTCAAAAAACATCAAAAAAATGCAAATCCAGTGCACATGGTCTTATTTTGTCATGTACTAACATCTCCAACTGATAAACAAGGTCTAGACACATATTAAACAGGAAATGCTTCAATATGGTGTGAAATCACACATCTCAAACTATGAACTCTCATGTGTGAAGAGAGGTGGTTTTGGATTTGCAACATGAAATTGTCCAAAACCTCACCAAACCTTCATTTTGGTGTGACTAAGAAGGATCCAGGCTTACTTTTCCATTTTGGTGTTTCAAACTTGTTTAAATGTTGGTCAAATTTAGGTTTGACCGAATTCAAAATAATCATGAAATATTCAAAAAACATCAAAAAATGCAAATCCAGTGCACATGGTCTTATTTTGTCATGTACTAACATCTCCAACTGATAAACAAGGTCTAGACACATATTAAACAGGAAATGCTTCAATATGGTGTGAAATCACACATCTCAAACTATGAACTCTCATGTGTGAAGAGAGGTGGTTTTGGATTTGCAACATGAAATTGTCCAAAACCTCACCAAACCTTCATTTTGGTGTGACTAAGAAGGATCCAGGCTTACTTTTCCATTTTGGTGTTTCAAACTTGTTTAAATGTTGGTCAAATTTAGGTTTGACCGAATTCAAAATAATCATGAAATATTCAAAAAACATCAAAAAAATGCAAATCCAGTGCACATGGTCTTATTTTGTCATGTACTAACATCTCCAACTGATAAACAAGGTCTAGACACATATTAAACAGGAAATGCTTCAATATGGTGTGAAATCACACATCTCAAACTATGAACTCTCATGTGTGAAGAGAGGTGGTTTTGGATTTGCAACATGAAATTGTCCAAAACCTCACCAAACCTTCATTTTGGTGTGACTAAGAAGGATCCAGGCTTACTTTTCCATTTTGGTGTTTCAAACTTGTTTAAATGTTGGTCAAATTTAGGTTTGACCGAATTCAAAATAATCATGAAATATTCAAAAAACATCAAAAAAATGCAAATCCAGTGCACATGGTCTTATTTTGTCATGTACTAACATCTCCAACTGATAAACAAGGTCTAGACACATATTAAACAGGAAATGCTTCAATATGGTGTGAAATCACACATCTCAAACTATGAACTCTCATGTGTGAAGAGAGGTGGTTTTGGATTTGCAACATGAAATTGTCCAAAACCTCACCAAACCTTCATTTTGGTGTGACTAAGAAGGATCCAGGCTTACTTTTCCATTTTGGTGTTTCAAACTTGTTTAAATGTTGGTCAAATTTAGGTTTGACCGAATTCAAAATAATCATGAAATATTCAAAAAACATCAAAAAAATGCAAATCCAGTGCACATGGTCTTATTTTGTCATGTACTAACATCTCCAACTGATAAACAAGGTCTAGACACATATTAAACAGGAAATGCTTCAATATGGTGTGAAATCACACATCTCAAACTATGAACTCTCATGTGTGAAGAGAGGTGGTTTTGGATTTGCAACATGAAATTGTCCAAAACCTCACCAAACCTTCATTTTGGTGTGACTAAGAAGGATCCAGGCTTACTTTTCATTTTGGTGTTTCAAACTTGTTTAAATGTTGGTCAAATTTAGGTTTGACCGAATTCAAATAATCATGAAATATTCAAAAACATCAAAAAAATGCAAATCCAGTGCACATGGTCTTATTTTGTCATGTACTAACATCTCCAACTGATAAACAAGGTCTAGACACATATTAAACAGGAAATGCTTCAATATGGTGTGAAATCACACATCTCAAACTATGAACTCTCATGTGTGAAGAGAGGTGGTTTTGGATTTGCAACATGAAATTGTCCAAAACCTCACCAAACCTTCATTTTGGTGTGACTAAGAAGGATCCAGGCTTACTTTTCCATTTTAGTGTTTCAAACTTGTTTAAATGTTGGTCAAATTTAGGTTTGACCGAATTCAAAATAATCATGAAATATTCAAAAAACATCAAAAAAATGCAAATCCAGTGCACATGGTCTTATTTTGTCATGTACTAACATCTCCAACTGATAAACAAGGTCTAGACACATATTAAACAGGAAATGCTTCAATATGGTGTGAAATCACACATCTCAAACTATGAACTCTCATGTGTGAAGAGAGGTGGTTTTGGATTTGCAACATGAAATTGTCCAAAACCTCAC
The DNA here is from genome assembly GCA_012064385.1 of Puccinellia tenuiflora. NCBI lineage: Eukaryota > Viridiplantae > Streptophyta > Magnoliopsida > Poales > Poaceae > Puccinellia > Puccinellia tenuiflora. The sequence goes on along the minus strand of QRDG01000302.1, from coordinate 976,304 downwards.
CAAACCTTCATTTTGGTGTGACTAAGAAGGATCCAGGCTTACTTTTCCATTTTGGTGTTTCAAACTTGTTTAAATGTTGGTCAAATTTAGGTTTGACCGAATTCAAAATATCATGAAATATTCAAAAAACATCAAAAAAATGCAAATCCAGTGCACATGGTCTTATTTTGTCATGTACTAACATCTCCAACTGATAAACAAGGTCTAGACACATATTAAACAGGAAATGCTTCAATATGGTGTGAAATCACACATCTCAAACTATGAACTCTCATGTGTGAAGAGAGGTGGTTTTGGATTTGCAACATGAAATTGTCCAAAACCTCACCAAACCTTCATTTTGGTGTGACTAAGAAGGATCCAGGCTTACTTTTCCATTTTGGTGTTTCAAACTTGTTTAAATGTTGGTCAAATTTAGGTTTGACCGAATTCAAAATAATCATGAAATATTCAAAAAACATCAAAAAAATGCAAATCCAGTGCACATGGTCTTATTTTGTCATGTACTAACATCTCCAACTGATAAACAAGGTCTAGACACATATTAAACAGGAAATGCTTCAATATGGTGTGAAATCACACATCTCAAACTATGAACTCTCATGTGTGAAGAGAGGTGGTTTTGGATTTGCAACATGAAATTGTCCAAAACCTCACCAAACCTTCATTTTGGTGTGACTAAGAAGGATCCAGGCTTACTTTTCCATTTTGGTGTTTCAAACTTGTTTAAATGTTGGTCAAATTTAGGTTTGACCGAATTCAAAATATCATGAAATATTCAAAAAACATCAAAAAAATGCAAATCCAGTGCACATGGTCTTATTTTGTCATGTACTAACATCTCCAACTGATAAACAAGGTCTAGACACATATTAAACAGGAAATGCTTCAATATGGTGTGAAATCACACATCTCAAACTATGAACTCTCATGTGTGAAGAGAGGTGGTTTTGGATTTGCAACATGAAATTGTCCAAAACCTCACCAAACCTTCATTTTGGTGTGACTAAGAAGGATCCAGGCTTACTTTTCCATTTTGGTGTTTCAAACTTGTTTAAATGTTGGTCAAATTTAGGTTTGACCGAATTCAAAATAATCATGAAATATTCAAAAAACATCAAAAAAATGCAAATCCAGTGCACATGGTCTTATTTTGTCATGTACTAACATCTCCAACTGATAAACAAGGTCTAGACACATATTAAACAGGAAATGCTTCAATATGGTGTGAAATCACACATCTCAAACTATGAACTCTCATGTGTGAAGAGAGGTGGTTTTGGATTTGCAACATGAAATTGTCCAAAACCTCACCAAACCTTCATTTTGGTGTGACTAAGAAGGATCCAGGCTTACTTTTCCATTTTGGTGTTTCAAACTTGTTTAAATGTTGGTCAAATTTAGGTTTGACCGAATTCAAAATAATCATGAAATATTCAAAAAACATCAAAAAAATGCAAATCCAGTGCACATGGTCTTATTTTGTCATGTACTAACATCTCCAACTGATAAACAAGGTCTAGACACATATTAAACAGGAAATGCTTCAATATGGTGTGAAATCACACATCTCAAACTATGAACTCTCATGTGTGAAGAGAGGTGGTTTTGGATTTGCAACATGAAATTGTCCAAAACCTCACCAAACCTTCATTTTGGTGTGACTAAGAAGGATCCAGGCTTACTTTTCCATTTTGGTGTTTCAAACTTGTTTAAATGTTGGTCAAATTTAGGTTTGACCGAATTCAAAATAATCATGAAATATTTAAAAACATCAAAAAAATGCAAATCCAGTGCACATGGTCTTATTTTGTCATGTACTAACATCTCCAACTGATAAACAAGGTCTAGACACATATTAAACAGGAAATGCTTCAATATGGTGTGAAATCACACATCTCAAACTATGAACTCTCATGTGTGAAGAGAGGTGGTTTTGGATTTGCAACATGAAATTGTCCAAAACCTCACCAAACCTTCATTTTGGTGTGACTAAGAAGGATCCAGGCTTACTTTTCCATTTTGGTGTTTCAAACTTGTTTAAATGTTGGTCAAATTTAGGTTTGACCGAATTCAAAATAATCATGAAATATTCAAAAACATCAAAAAAATGCAAATCCAGTGCACATGGTCTTATTTTGTCATGTACTAACATCTCCAACTGATAAACAAGGTCTAGACACATATTAAACAGGAAATGCTTCAATATGGTGTGAAATCACACATCTCAAACTATGAACTCTCATGTGTGAAGAGAGGTGGTTTTGGATTTGCAACATGAAATTGTCCAAAACCTCACCAAACCTTCATTTTGGTGTGACTAAGAAGGATCCAGGCTTACTTTTCCATTTTGGTGTTTCAAACTTGTTTAAATGTTGGTCAAATTTAGGTTTGACCGAATTCAAAATAATCATGAAATATTCAAAAAACATCAAAAAAATGCAAATCCAGTGCACATGGTCTTATTTTGTCATGTACTAACATCTCCAACTGATAAACAAGGTCTAGACACATATTAAACAGGAAATGCTTCAATATGGTGTGAAATCACACATCTCAAACTATGAACTCTCATGTGTGAAGAGAGGTGGTTTTGGACTTGCAACATGAAATTGTCCAAAACCTCACCAAACCTTCATTTTGGTGTGACTAAGAAGGATCCAGGCTTACTTTTCCATTTTGGTGTTTCAAACTTGTTTAAATGTTGGTCAAATTTAGGTTTGACCGAATTCAAAATAATCATGAAATATTCAAAAAACATCAAAAAAATGCAAATCCAGTGCACATGGTCTTATTTTGTCATGTACTAACATCTCCAACTGATAAACAAGGTCTAGACACATATTAAACAGGAAATGCTTCAATATGGTGTGAAATCACACATCTCAAACTATGAACTCTCATGTGTGAAGAGAGGTGGTTTTGGACTTGCAACATGAAATTGTCCAAAACCTCACCAAACCTTCATTTTGGTGTGACTAAGAAGGATCCAGGCTTACTTTTCCATTTTGGTGTTTCAAACTTGTTTAAATGTTGGTCAAATTTAGGTTTGACCGAATTCAAAATAATCATGAAATATTCAAAAACATCAAAAAAATGCAAATCCAGTGCACATGGTCTTATTTTGTCATGTACTAACATCTCCAACTGATAAACAAGGTCTAGACACATATTAAACAGGAAATGCTTCAATATGGTGTGAAATCACACATCTCAAACTATGAACTCTCATGTGTGAAGAGAGGTGGTTTTGGACTTGCAACATGAAATTGTCCAAAACCTCACCAAACCTTCATTTTGGTGTGACTAAGAAGGATCCAGGCTTACTTTTCCATTTTGGTGTTTCAAACTTGTTTAAATGTTGGTCAAATTTAGGTTTGACCGAATTCAAAATAATCATGAAATATTTAAAAAACATCAAAAAAATGCAAATCCAGTACACATGGTCTTATTTTGTCATGTACTAACATCTCCAACTGATAAACAAGGTCTAGACACATATTAAACAGAAATGCTTCAATATGGTGTGAAATCACACATCTCAAACTATGAACTCTCATGTGTGAAGAGAGGTGGTTTTGGACTTGCAACATGAAATTGTCCAAAACCTCACCAAACCTTCATTTTGGTGTGACTAAGAAGGATCCAGGCTTACTTTTCCATTTTGGTGTTTCAAACTTGTTTAAATGTTGGTCAAATTTAGGTTTGACCGAATTCAAAATAATCATGAAATATTCAAAAAACATCAAAAAAATGCAAATCCAGTGCACATGGTCTTATTTTGTCATGTACTAACATCTCCAACTGATAAACAAGGTCTAGACACATATTAAACAGGAAATGCTTCAATATGGTGTGAAATCACACATCTCAAACTATGAACTCTCATGTGTGAAGAGAGGTGGTTTTGGATTTGCAACATGAAATTGTCCAAAACCTCACCAAACCTTCATTTTGGTGTGACTAAGAAGGATCCAGGCTTACTTTTCCATTTTGGTGTTTCAAACTTGTTTAAATGTTGGTCAAATTTAGGTTTGACCGAATTCAAAATAATCATGAAATATTCAAAAAACATCAAAAAAATGCAAATCCAGTGCACATGGTCTTATTTTGTCATGTACTAACATCTCCAACTGATAAACAAGGTCTAGACACATATTAAACAGGAAATGCTTCAATATGGTGTGAAAATCACACATCTCAAACTATGAACTCTCATGTGTGAAGAGAGGTGGTTTTGGACTTTGCAACATGAAATTGTCCAAAACCTCACCAAACCTTCATTTTGGTGTGACTAAGAAGGATCCAGGCTTACTTTTCCATTTTGGTGTTTCAAACTTGTTTAAATGTTGGTCAAATTTAGGTTTGACCGAATTCAAAATAATCATGAAATATTCAAAAAACATCAAAAAAATGCAAATCCAGTGCACATGGTCTTATTTTGTCATGTACTAACATCTCCAACCGATAAACACGGTCTAGACACATATTAAACAGGAAATGCTTCAATATGGTGTGAAATCACACATCTCAAACTATGAACTCTCATGTGTGAAGAGAGCTGGTTTTGGACTTGCAACATGAAATTGTCCAAAACCTCACCAAACCTTCATTTTGGTGTGACTAAGAAGGATCCAGGCTTACTTTTCCATTTTGGTGTTTCAAACTTGTTTAAATGTTGGTCAAATTTAGGTTTGACCGAATTCAAAATAATCATGAAATATTCAAAAAACATCAAAAAAATGCAAATCCAGTGCACATGGTCTTATTTTGTCATGTACTAACATCTCCAACTGATAAACAAGGTCTAGACACATATTAAACAGGAAATGCTTCAATATGGTGTGAAAATCACACATCTCAAACTATGAACTCTCATGTGTGAAGAGAGGTGGTTTTGGACTTGCAACATGAAATTGTCCAAAACCTCACCAAACCTTCATTTTGGTGTGACTAAGAAGGATCCAGGCTTACTTTTCCATTTTGGTGTTTCAAACTTGTTTAAATGTTGGTCAAATTTAGGTTTGACCGAATTCAAAATAATCATGAAATATTGAAAAAACATCAAAAAAATGCAAATCTAGTGCACATGGTCTTATTTTGTCATGTACTAACATCTCCAACTGATAAACAAGGTCTAGACACATATTAAACAGAAAATGCTTCAATATGGTGTGAAAATCACACATCTCAAACTATGAACTCTCATGTGTGAAGAGAGGTGGTTTTGGACTTGCAACATGAAATTGTCCAAAACCTCACCAAACCTTCATTTTGGTGTGACTAAGAAGGATCCAGGCTTACTTTTCCATTTTGGTGTTTCAAACTTGTTTAAATGTTGGTCAAATTTAGGTTTGACCGAATTCAAAATAATCATGAAATATTCAAAAAACATCAAAAAAATGCAAATCCAGTGCACATGGTCTTATTTTGTCATGTACTAACATCTCCAACTGATAAACAAGGTCTAGACACATATTAAACAGGAAATGCTTCAATATGCTGTGAAAATCACACATCTCAAACTATGAACTCTCATGTGTGAAAAATGGGAGCATCAACCCTTTGCCACTAGGCTTTGCCTCTGTTTGCGAAAAATCTACCACCATTAGAAGGTTAATATTTTCAAATGAAATCCTCCTCATTGCAACATCCAAGCCTAGCACAAATAACATTTATATTTGAATTGTAGTTCAAATTTGAATTCAAAAATTAGTATAAAATCATTGCAACATCCATGGCTAGGCTATGCCTCTGTTTGCGAAAAATCTACCACCATTTGGAGGTAATAGTTACAAATGTTTATATTTTGGTAACACTAGCAATACTAGCAATATTTAAATTTTGGTAAGTTAAAAAAAAATTAAAGCATTTTGTCTATAGATGAAATAAGCCTCTACCTAGTTGACAACGTTTCAACTCTTTCAACTCGTTTTCAATCCGACGGCGTGCGAATGCCACAATCGGGCGTGCCCAGAGCGCGCTCCCAAAGGTGTTCGACAGTGTGCGTGCCACAATCTGACGGCGTGCGAATGCCACAAAGAACACTAAAACAAGGAACACAATAATTTACATTTTGTTTACAAGGTTTCACCCACAAAAACTAGGTTTCACCTACCGGAACGTGCCACGGCACGTCCAGAGCACGTCCAGGGCACGTCCACAGCACGCCTCCAAGGTGTTCGATGTACTGCTTATATTGTCATTTCGCAAAAGAACTACCACCACACGCTCCCAACGCTCCCAGCGCTGGGCAAACACTGCCTAAAATGGTTTCAGACACCTAACAAAATTCACTAGACTAGTTTTACATAATGCAGCACGATCTTCCCTCCGCCATGGCTCTGCAGAACAATCTTCCCTCCGCCATGGCTCTACAGCAGAATCTTCTAGCTCGATTTCATCTCGCAGAGGATTTCGGAGCAGACCAATATGTCCGTCGCCATCCCGGCAACTAGGCTGAAAGCCTGTAGGCTCAACGCGGCATCGAAGTCCAGGATCGGGGTTGAGCGTGCTGAACTGCTGCTCGATGAGCTCCCGCCCGAGCTGCTCTCGTCGCCCGCAGCACCGCCCGAGCTGCTCTCGTCGCTCGCAGCTATTTTGCGCATCGACGCAAACCTCTGCCTCATCATCGGCAGCGAATCACCGCCGAGCGGAAAACCCTTGCAGCCGTAGTAGCCGTGACGCTTCCACGCCTGCTTCAGTACCTGCTGGACTGAAATCCGGTAGGGTCGCTTGCCGTCGAGATAGATGGAATCCCTCGCCGCTGCACGAGACACAAATCGGGCCGCCGGTCGCCTCTGCGACCGTGTACCCGCACCACCCCATCCTCCATCCTCCCTGGCCGCTCCCTCCACGCACCAGCTTGCCGCCAGCTTGCTCGACTCCGGGTGCCTCCGCTGGACTCGCGCGGCCGCACTTCCCTCCGCCGCTGGACTCGCCGCCAACTTGCTCGACTCCATTGCCGGCGCTCCAGTCGCCCACCCCCTCGCCGCAGCTCGACTCGCCCGCTCCATTGCCGCAGCTCGAATTGCCCGCTTCTTTGCCACAGCTCGATTCGCCCGCACCATTGCCGCCGCTCGACTCGTCGTCGCCAGGATAATTTCCCCCAGCCCCGGAGAAACCGAGACGACGGGACAGAGGAGTGAGCTCCGCGGGACGCCGGCGCGTGGCAGAGACGATCCCCCCATGAACAGAGGCCGGTTTCGCTGACGCATGGGTCCCACTCGAGAAAAATTACTCCACGTACCGGTCAAAACCTGGGTTACAAGCGTGGGGAACATGACTTGACGGCCATGTCGCCATGGAGCAATTACTGCTCGAAAAGATGCCGCATGTGAGCTATTATGAGCAACTATGTCGCTGCCTGTCCAATTCTTCGGAAAAACGTCGCATAGGAGCTATTCACCCCTTATACTGCTACTTAAAGTTGGGCATCCACAACTGGAGAAAAATCATCGTTTCGAAGATAACATCTATAGGATGCTTGGTATGGATGTGACAAAGAGCCCAAGAATGTGAAATAATTAACAAAATCCATATAAGCATGCGAGGTTGGCCCGAAAAATGTGAGAGGATAAAAATTTGACACTCTTTATTTATGAGAGTGATAAACATTATCTTCTATTTTGGTTAAGACGAGGGATTTCCATTTTTAGAATGTTCTTATTTTGATGGAACAGATAAAACGAATCAGTTCATGGATCATCACGACTTTGAAAAGACTAAGAATGTGAAGCTAGTATTTTCATCGTTTGAACAACTTTTGCATCTTAAAATTAGTTTCTACAATAGTTAGTTGTTCTCTTGTGGCGAAGCGCCAATATGATAGAATTATCAGGTTGTGAGGTATTTTGACATTCCAATTAACTATCAGAGATTAAAAACAAACACACGATGAAAGCACATTGGAAGCCAACACTTTCTCTGACTGGTGCCTTTTCATACATTGCCTGGCTGAGAGGGGATGCCAAAATGTATTCTTTTGGAAAGCGAGACATTTTCTCGCTCATTAAATTACAAATGACGTGTTCCCTCCGGTACATTTTAATGGTTATGCATGTAGTTTTCGAAAACAGTTTGGCCATTGAGTTGGTGAATAAAATATAAATTATAAATCACAAAAATTATATCATTGAAAACTTCTTCTGAAGTAAAAATAAAACTGTATAATTTTTGTGACATATAATTTTTATTTTGTTGACCAATTTAAATGGTCAAACTTTGGTTTAAACTATTGTGTGTGTGTGTCCTGTAAGCTGTACCGGAGGGAGCAAGTTGATGATTTTATTTGCCCTTTTCCGTACAGACTTTAAAAACATATTTTAAATTTTAAGTGCATACGATTGCGCTGCAACACAATTCTTGGGGTTGCAAATTTTAGAAGGGCAACAATATTAAGTATTCTTCTTGTACCCGTAAATATCTACTCGGGAGATCGAGAAATTAAGGCTTACGTCGCCAGCAGCATAACCTCCGTGGAAGTCACGGCATTTGTGCATGCCAATGGCGTCCATATCGCTCTGTCCACAATTACTAGAACCGTGGGGTCAACAATTCAATTCAAGAGGCTGGACAACCATGTCCATCTCAAACAGCGACAATATAGGTGAAAATGTAATAATGTATAGTGGCTACTGAACATGTTGACTGACTCAAGGTCTTCGCTGCCGCTACGATTAGTCATTTGTCCGTGTGTTCTTAAACCCCTGTGCATTGAGCCCAGCTTTTCGCATCCAATTCGCGCTTCTGTTACAAGAGATAGCAAAACAACGATGAAATTAAGCAAGATCAAACCAAGGGGGGACACGAGATTTTAACATGGAAAACCCTTCCAACAAGGAAGAGAAAAAACCACGGGCGCCAGCCAGCAATACTTCACTATTTCGGGGTAAGGTTACAAACGCGCCGGGATTTACAATGTGTGGCTTATCTCCGGCGGCGGCTTACAAGACGTATTTATAGTGGTCCTGACCTAAACTAGGTCGGCAACAATAGGTGTCCTGGTCGGGCCTCGCTTCGCTCCGTCGTTAGCCTTCTCACTTGTAGAAACGGATTTGGATCACCATAAAATAACAGCTTCAGGCCTCTTGCCTACACAGCCACCCGGCACAACCAAGGAGATCGAAACGGCTCTCCAGTTCGGCGATCGGGCAGGAGAGGTATGCTAAAATTATGTCTTTCGGTTTCTGTCTCAAGAGACTTATGTTGCGGCAATCATACTATATTTTGGGTGCAACATGCACACAGCTGCAGGATACATGCAGCTCATAGTCCACTTGTATTCTCTGCAGGTGAAACTTTCCGCCATGCTTTCACTGAGGCCACGGCTCCTCCTCCTCCTTTTGCTGCTCTGCTATGGAGTTGGCAACGTCCATTGCTCTACCGTCGACGATGAGAGCAACGTCGATCTTCACGCGTTGCTCGACTTCCGGCGGGGCATCACCCACGTTCCACGACGAGCCTTGGACAGCTGGAGGAATGACACCCACTTCTGCCAGTGGCTCGGTGTCAAGTGCACTGCAACACGCCGCGTCTCGTCGCTTAGCCTCAGAAGTCTGGGTTTGGTAGGCCACATCAGCTCCTCAGAAATGATCTGAACCAAAAGGTGCTGAGGCCTGAGGAGCTTAGGGATGTGACCACTAACCCCATTCTGGAAGACACCTGCTTAGCCAGCTGATTGATCACATCCTTCATGTCTGCGGAGCTAGAAAGAAAGCTGGAGGCGTAATTCTCGAGCATCCCAAGATCAAAATCGGCTCTCCGGTCGACGAACGACGAGGACCACCTGGATGGAGGAATCGTCGGGGCGGACAGACCTGAGTGACTCCACGGAGGGTATACGGTTTTCCTCGTGCACGTCGGTGCACAGCGACCACACAAAGGGGTCCATCCCTTGGATCAGGTAGAACCCGTCCGGTATCGTGTTGCTGTAGGACAACGAACCGTTCACCTGAGAAGACAGATACAAGGCAGACGTGAGTGCTTGCGAAACAAGATCTACCCCATGAATGATACTTTGTTTAGCTGGAGTAGCAGTTAATAAGCATGATACTACTACAAGAGATAGAATTGCAGAGGCAGCTGCTATACAGCAATAAGGGACGATGTTCGACAGAGTGCACGCCGTTCTAACTACATCGGCATCAATCTATCCTTGGAGCTGTTAAACTGTGAACGAAAGAGCAAAACCGAGGCAGCAGTATCAAACAGAATAGGTGCCCCAAGTAGAATTCTCTTCGTGGAATTGTCGGTGTGGATGGTTGAACTATAATCCACGAGATCAAGCAACTGGTCCCAGGAATTGGTTACGGGACTGCTTTTGAGATGTTCACTACGTACACTAGCACGCCTTGGACAGTGAGACTTGAGCAGAATTACTGGTGTCGTGCATAGCAGGAATCATGATCAGCTAGCTACGTACTATGCGAGGAAGGCAGGAGGTGACCAACCCAGAAGCGGTGCGAGAGGGCCTCGGCGGTGGGCGAGGGGGGCGCGAGCGGGAAGGCCCTGCCGCTCCCGTTGCCCCCCATGGACGACGCCTTGCCGTCGCCGGGGTCGAGGAATCCGGGGTCGGCGGCGCAGGCGGCGTCGGCGCAGAGGCGGAGCGCGAGGGCGAGCTGCAGCTAGTACGTCTCCTCCGCCTGCTGCGCCCAGCTCTTGCACGGGGACGGCGTGCTGTCACGACCCAACAGAGGGAGGCGATGAACAACTGGATCAGTACCAATATCTGGATACAAATTGTGGATACAAGGGGATTTGGGGTGAGAAATCAGCAAAGCAAGTAGGTGGGAAACTAGAGAAGGAGGTGAGGAACTGGAGCAGGGGACGAGAAGCTGGGACACTGTAACACCCCAATTTTCTTAGACTTGGAATTGTGGTGTTAATCTAGAATTTTTCCTTAATAGCAAAAACTTTTGTGTGTTATTAGTAATTCTTGCTTGAACTATTTTTGTGATCTTAATTGCCTTGTGTGAAACCACTAGTTTTGCTTGGTGCTGGATAGGATCACTTTTACAACTTTTGCTTGTTTAAAAATTTGTGAAGGTGATCTTCTTGTTTGTTAAAACTTAGCTAATCTAGAGCCCTAGATTAAGCAAACCTTGGGTGTTATTTGACATGCAACTCGACCACCTTGTTCTATGGTTATTCCACTTTCTTGTTATGCCTTGTTTGACTGGTTGGAAACTAGTTTTAGCACAAAACCATCTAGGTTTTTGGACCTATTCAAAACAGTGACCATTTGGTCATTTCTCTCAGTTTGCTTAGTTTTAAAAACTCTTCCTTCACTCTCTTTAGCCAGCAAACTTTAGCAACACCCTTTTGGGGGTCATCCCACACTTGGGCATGTTTAGTCTTTGTGTTGAATTTGTAGACTCGATTAGTAAAAATTAGTTTAACTATTTGGGTTAGACTCTTAATCCTAATACTACTCTAAACCTAATCCCTCCCCTCTCCAACGGCTCCCTCTGCTGGAGTCCAGGAAGGAGACCAGCACCCCACCCTGGCCCACCTGTCATCCACCCCATTTGCTCACTTGGCCACTCCCCACTCTCCTCTTTCCACCGTGGCCCTATGGGAGCTCACTCCCTTCTCTCCCACTGGCTAGAACACGCCACCCCGACCACCCTCTCACTGTCCCCCTCTCCACCGCCCACCTGAGCCAATGGAAGAGCTCGAAGCCCTCTCCCCCCCCCCCCCCCCCCCCCCCACACCCGTGAGGCCCAAAACCGGACCCTAGTCCATATCTCACTCCCTCGGCCACCCCTCTGCTCCATTCCACTCCCCAGAGACGCACACACACCCCCTCTGGTCACCCACCGAGCCACGCCCGAGCTCTCGCTCTCTGCACCCTTGGAGACAAAGGTTTTCGTCTCGGCAACCGCCGGCGTCGAGTAGCTTTTGCCGGCGACTCCCTTCACCATCCTCCGCCATTTTTGGCCCGCGAAGTTCCCCTCTGCGAGACCTAACTCTTCCCCCTTTCTTTTTGCCCAGAGACCACCCGTGGACGCCGTGCCCGTCCTCGACCCGAGAAGGACGCCGCCGCCGGCGCCATGGATTCCGGCCACCTCCGCTGACGATGTTCATGCCCGAGCCCCTCCCTCGACCTCATCCGCCGTCCTCAACCCTCCGCCGTCGCATGCATCGCCCCTAGGTGAGCTGGCCGTCTCCGCCATTTTTCCCGGCCGCGAGCTCGCCCTGTGCGCGACGAAGGAGAGCCGTAGATCCGGCGATCTACGGCCCCGTTTGAAACCAGCCCGGCGCGAAGCGTTTTCTCGCGCGGGCGCGCGCGCCACGCCATGTTGGGCCGGCCTGCCTCGGCACGGCCCAGATTTGGGCAGTCCACGGCCAGATCTGGCCCAGCACGGCCCTGTTCCATTTTTTTTCAGATCTTTTTTCTATTTCCTGTTTCTATTAGATTTGCATGTTTAGTTTAATTGATTTGTGGTAGATCTGTTAGTGTAATTTCAATAGGGTAAATTTCGTAGTGCTCTGGTGTGTTTGCTTAAACATGCAGAAGTGAGTTTGCTCAAAAATAATTAGTATATTTTGCATAGCATTAAATCTTGTGAAATGTGTCTTTTCTAGTGTTTTATTTTTAGTAGGAGCTAGGAATGTCCTTTTGGAGTGAATCCAATTTCTACAGAAAGCTAAAAGCAATACCTTTCCATAGGATTTAACCTTGCATGCAGGAGATTCCTAAAACTAGAGTTTTAAATCTTTTGGTTTTCAGACCAGTAGCATTTGTAGGATTTTTAGTTCTTGTTTGGTGGTAGCTTTTGATGCAAATCCACTTCCCCTAGGTTGGTATGACTTATAGCAGTACTGTGGTAGAAGGATTTAATTTTTTGAGCATTATTCTAGGACTTGTGCCTTTTTCCCCAAAACAGCAGCATTTGCCTCTATAAAAAGGGCCCTATTGCATTTGATTGTTTTAAATTGCTTGTGCTTAGGGTTGTTTTATATCTATGTCCAGAGGGTGTTTGTGTATTGAAATGCTTGCTGTCTTGTTTAAGTACTTTAGATTGTTGTCAACCCGCTACTTAGAATTGACGGAGCTACGTTTAAACTTTTCCGGTACCGTAGAACCACAAGAGGAGGAGCAGTACGGGGGAGCTGAACCCGCCTACGAAGAGGAACAAGGCCAGGGACATTTCACTGAGCAAGGCAAGCCACCTCACCACTCTACTGAAATCCTATTACTTTTACAAGCATGTTTTGTTTTCAAAATAAAATAATGCATGTTTTATTTCCTTTGTGGCATCTTGCCACCCAAAAACTATTTTACAAAACATTGTTTGACCAAAAGTTATCTACTAGTATATAATAGGTTTTATAAGAAGAAGTCTTTACTTGAGAAGCCTTCTACTGAAGGCGCTATCAAGAAAATTATATTTTCTAGAAGTATACCCCTATAATCTTACCTCAAAAATATAGGATGGGAGCCGGGATTTGATGAAATGTTTTCGGAGGAAAAACCCGAGTTGCTGGGAGCGACCGGCGAGAAAGTGTTTTATAAACCCCATGTTGCTGGGAGCAAATGGAGATGTTTATGAAAACCCGAGGTGCTGGGAGCATTCGGTGAGTTTACGAAAACCCGTGCTGCTGGGAGCAGTCGGAGGTGGAGATGTTTTGAAAAACAAAGTACAGCCCTAGCGGCCGCCCGAACAATTAACTCGTGCAACCACACTACCTGATATGGGTAGGGCTTAGCCGGAAGCTTGTCTGTCTTAGTACGGAGGATCTCATACTCTATAAGGGCGGGGCCCTCGAAGCCGGGTTGCCATTGTATGAGGCAATACACAAGCGGATGGACCTGCAGCCGGACGATTACGTTGGGTCCCCTGCCGTGGCGGTGTGGCGTCCTAAGAAGAGACCAGGGGTCTAGTGGAGCACACGGTGCCGGAGGGAACAAACCTAGCGGGAGTCCTCTACTTGGGTGGATTAGTGGAAAGCTTTGATCATGTTATCCGAACCCCCGCATACTGGTGTATGAGGACCGTGGCTGATCACGGCGGAATGACTGTTTGGTGTGGTGAAAGTGCACCACCTCTGCAGAGTGTAAAACTATTCGAATAGCCATGTCCGCGGTCATGGACGGTTGGAAAGGTCCCCGATCTAGGCGTACGGGCAAATTTTATGTTTTAAAAAGAAAAGTGGTTTTCTCGGTGGAAACAAGGAGGCATCAAGAAGGTACCTGGGAGGTACGGATTTTGGGAGAAGATGGTTTGTCTCGGGGAGACAATCAGTCTAATCTCATGGAAAGGAGAAAGGGGTATCCCCATCCTAGTGTCTCTGAAAAGTTTTACAAAGTGTTTTACACAAAAGGTGGAAATAGTACCTGCTATTCCTACAAGAGAGAATTCCATCTCAAAATGTTTTTATTCCACAAAGATATAGAGATGTCGTATTCTCTATGTCTAAAAGCATCGATTGCGAAAACTAAGCCCTATAGTCTATGTAGCAGCTATCCCAATTTTCGAAAAACGCTTTCGCATTCACCTAGAAAACTTAAGCCATGAGGTGGTATTGCGAGTACGTAATTGTACTCATATGGCTGTGTCCCTGGATATTCAAACGTCCAGATTTCTACGAGGAGGCCTATGCCGAGGAGGAGGAGTATGTCGACGACTACGCCGCTTAGCTGTCACCGGTCAACTACACTTGTGGGTTTGCGTCCTTTGGAGACGAGGGCCGATGCTAGCCGCAAGCTTCCGCTGTATCATAATTAATTCCGTCCTGCGTGACAATGACTTGCAGACTTGGTCATGTGACCTCGTTGTGTTGTAAGACTTTTATTCGTACGACTTGAATGATGTAACTCTTGATACCATGTTGGTTATGTGATTGCGATGCACTGATCATTGGGATCGTGATCTATTTTACATAACGTGGACATCTCGGACCGGTGTCTGAGGGGTCCTTACAGACACGATTCAATTCTTCGATCCCTTTCTCCTGTGCTGGTCTCCTCTATAAAAGCATCGATCCACACTCTGTTGTTGGGCCAGCCCATGGACCATAAAGCCTTCTGTACTAAAGTCCAATGGGACAGTACGGGCATGACATTCTCGCCCCCTTAAAATGCGGCTTGTCCTCAAGCCGGTGATGAGGTACCAATGAACAACAAAACCACCAGGATCCCATGGTGTTTGCACTTGTCGGCCAACAAATGCTGACCAATATCCCAGAGAAACAGTAGCATAACCACTATGATCATAATCACAGTCATACCTAGTGAAAGAACCTTCAAAACCCAAGTCATGAGAAGTACTGCTCAGAAGTATCAGGTCCCAACCAAGATGTGTTCCACAAGGCAACTCTGGTGAAGGCCATATATCAATAATCACAAAAATCAGCATATCTGTCCTTGCTCTCCAGCCAGTAGCAACAACGGCAGCAACACTGTATGCCAAAAATTTAGTGACACCATCGGTCACCGGGACAGCACAGGCACAACATTTGGACAATGCAGCCAAAACTTGAAGTGTTTTTGCAATTTCAGTTTCAGCAGAAACAGCACCCTCTAACTTCCATCTTATACCTTTGACAAGCCATATGGTCATTTCACATGCGCAGCACACACTTTGCATCAGGCAGAGTTCAAGTGCAGTAATAAACTTCCATGTAACACCAAGTATCTTCCTCTGTTGACCGCCCATCAAGAGTTGTATAAGAAATAGTGGCACACAACCAAGGTACCACATGCCAGCTGGAACAATCGTGATGAATAGAAAATGATCACTTTCTGTGTGCTCATTTATTTCAATGCATATGACACCACACGATGCTTCACAGATTTGCAAATTGTTTCCAATATAGAACGCATGTATCATCTCAACAGTACAAGCTGCCAATCCGAGTCTGTTCCCCACCGGATAGAGGAAATTACTGAACACTAAAACTGCAGTCATGAACAACTTCTCTGGATTCTTATGCCTTGCAGCTGAGTATGCTATCACGGAGATACAATGTCGTAGAATACTAACCTTGGTATCCTTGCATTCAGAGAAAAGATAAAGCATGTTGGGCCATGCAGCAGGCATACCAAGCTGATGATAAAAGACAATCTGACAACCAAGCTGATGGCCGGGTGTAACCCGTAGAATCCCAGGATTTTGTGTCCGTGACTCGTACTGTTTGGTGGGGTTCAGGTTAAATATGAAGTTCACCTGAAAAATTCCTGGATCCCATATGGTTTATACCACCTGGCCCCAAATGCTACTGTTAATAATCTCAAACAATGCAGCACCGAATTCTCCCTGACCTTTTTGACAATATCCAAGTGAAACCTATCACACAACTGAGCCATCGGGAACTGACCATGGTAATTTTCCAATGAAATTGCAGCACTCAGGTCACTATCCTTGTGATTCATGTGATTGCATGGAACATATATAAGAGAATACCATTGCCAGTATGAGCAATACATTGGTGCAGAGCGTCCATAACAGCATGCCAGAACACAATCAGTGAATTTGAATGTATTGCAATACTGAGACGGCATAACTGAATTCAGAGTACCAAACAAAAGCCAGTTAAAGATTCCAAGAAGGCTTCCGGGCTGCCATGGGAAGGGTAAACTGACACTATTACTAACCTGTCTTGTAAAGCACCAAGCATGTAACGCTTCCAACTGCTCGAACCCTCCAATAAGATAACTGAAAACCAGCGCAATATGTTGGAGTTGTGCACTAGCAAATAATAAGTGAAGCATTGTCCCATATTCAGCTTCCCTATATGTTTCATCCAGGTTGAGATTATCTAGGAAAAGCCAATGAATAATACCAGGATCCCATTGTAGTTGAGACTGCAGCTTAAACAAATTCTCTTCCAGGAGAAAGTCAAAAACCAACCGCATGGTGTGATAATCACGGGATGGTCTTGATAATAAATTCTCGTATGTGGCACCGACTGCACTCAAATCTGTAGAAAATTTCCACTGCTTAAGCAAGCTGAGAAACATCATATAATGACCATTTAAGAGGATCTGAAAACTGCTCTGTCTAGCATAGCTGAACCAATGGACCATATGCCACTGTTTCTCGTATCCAGAACTGAAAGCATTTTGAATCCATGGCTTCTTCTCTGGTGGTATAAGATCACTGTTGCACCTAAGTGAAGTCACATACCGACAAGACGGCAGCAGCAGTGACTTTGGTGCAGGTAATTCACCTAAGCGTATTTGGTCAGGCGGTCGCGGTGGCGGCGATGGCAATGAGGTGTGGTGGTACTTTCTCTTCGGAGTCCACCGTACCGGGCGACGAGTGATTCGCACCCTTGGCACCCACTTGATGACCCGACGAGGATTCCTCTGGTTCCGTGTCACCTCGAGCATTATGTCGGAAGCATCAAGTGTACCGTGTTGCTGCACCTCTCATGACACAGCGGAGAGGCCACGAGCGTGTCTATAAGGACCGGTGTGGCGACAGTTGGTGATGATGTTGGAGAGCGTGGATATTGGGGGCATAGTCCAGAGGACCCGGGACACCACTCCGGGGTTGTCGCCATTGCAACCATGTGCCAGGCCACCCGTTGAGCAGTTTGCGGTTGTCAATGGAGCAACACTGACGGTGTCAAGGTCCTCATCGCTCTCTTACCAAGACAACGATCTTGGGGAGGATGCCGACGGTGACATCGCGCTTGGGCACTCTGCCGAGCACGTGGTAGGCGTAGGCACCACGGCAGCTGAACCTTGGTGGTGGTGATGTCGTGGCCCTGCCCTGCAATGTATGGAACAGCGAGCTCGGCACGACGTCAGTGAGGTGCTCCATAGGCGTGTAGCCATAGCTGTCGCTCAGCTTGTCGGCACCCTTGCCATCTCCTTCCTGATTTCTTCCTCCCGTATCCGAGCAAGGCACGATGCGCTGGTGATGCTGGAAGGAGATTGTGGCCGCACAGCTGCTTGAATATCACCACGCAAGCCCTTGACATACTGGTCGATGAAGCACTTGATGTTGAGGTCGGGGTCGAGATCCAGCACGCGGTGAAGACGCTCCCAGAACGCTGCCGTGTACTCGACCACCGTCCATGTCTGCTTCAGCTCCATCAACGAGCACATGTGCAGGTGGAACATGCTCACGGACATTCTCTCGAACAGGTTGTAGGCAAGGAGTGAGGTAACCTAGCTCCTGATACCAAATTGTCACGACCCAACAGAGGGAGGCGATGAACAACTGGATCAGTACCAATATCTGGATACAAATTGTGGATACAAGGGGATTTGGGGTGAGAAATCATCAAAGCAAGTAGGTGGGAAACTAGAGAAGGAGGTGAGGAACTGGAGCAGGGGACGAGAAGCTGGGACACGATTCAATTCTTCGATCCCTTTCTCCTGTGCTGGTCTCCTCTATAAAAGCATCGATCCACACTCTGTTGTTGGGCCAGCCCATGGACCATAAAGCCTTCTGTAGTAAAGTCCAATGGGACAGTACGGGCATGACACGTGCCCCCGCCGGCCCCTGTGGCGCCGGCGGCCGGCGGGAGGGAAGTGGTTGAAGGGGTAGTCGCTGGAGGCGGAGAGGGAGCTCCCGGGCCCATAGCTGCTGCCGCCGCTGGACTGGCGCTGCAGGACGGCCGCGGGGGTGGGTGTGGCGGGGTCGTCGGGGAACTAGGAGAGCAGGGAGTAGCTCATGCGCCGGCCCCCGCCGCCCCCGGCCACCGGGAGGTCCATGGCGGAGCGAACCCGACACGGGCAGGGGCGGGAATCGATCGATCGATCGGGTCTTCGCCGCCGTCGGTGGGATGGAAGGGGAATGAATGGGCTCGCTCCACTGCGAGTCAGTGAGTGACGTGGGCCTTGTGAAGAGAAACTCTCTCTTTGGAGTAAAAAAGTCCACATGTTTCAGGCATACTCAAAACGATTTTCGCAGAAATTTCCAAGGATTTGAATTCTTTTATTCATATGATTAAATAAATGAATCCTATGCATTTTCGATTGTTTCCACGCAATCTCTACCAGAAATTTCCCATAGGATCGTTTCCATATTGGTATTTTTTCCCTGTGGTGCAATCAAACAAACTTTGTGGCCTTCGTTTTTGGTCAAAACAAACAAACACCAGGTGTGCATTTCGATACTATCAACATAGCAATTTTAGTGCAACGGGATTTTGATTCTGACAAATCACCAAAAGTTCCCATTGTGGTACCGAACAAAAACTGATTTTTGACTTAAAACATGGTCAAAATCCAGCGACAGACTATATGTATCATGTTGGATCTGTTGCATCTAGTCTAGATAGATCACGGCTAACACTTTAGGATTCTACCCTTTCTACTGCTTGATACCGAGAGAGAGAGAGAGAGAGAGAGAGAGAGAGAGAGAGAGAGAGAGAGAGAGAGAACCGAGAGAGAGGGAGGGAGGTCGGCGTTTCTACCTTCACCGGGGAGTGGCACCGAGCTCGAGCTGCCGGAGGCCATGGTGGTGGTGAGTGAGCGCGGTGTGGTGGTGATGCGTGGGTGAGAGTGGCGGCGGTGATGCTTCCTGTGGCCTAGCGCTAACCCTAGATCGGTAGGGGTATCGGTGGGGTGCTGGGCAACACGGTGAACCTCGTACCTTGTGCCCCCGGCCCCCACCCTGTTAATATAGCGCAGCCACAGGGGCCCACCAACCAGAAGAGGGTTGGGCGCCCCCGATCAGGGCGCGTTTGACCTAGGTTCGTGTGACCGTTGGGTCACGCCGTGGAGATCGACCTAACATTCTCCCCCTAGATCTCACTTTTACTTTTTCTTTTTACTTTACTCATTTCATCACAAATCAATACATAGAGCATGTTTCATCATCTCAGCTCAATTGCCGATAGAATCAGACAGCCACAATGTACCTCTCTGTTTTGAAACAAAACCTTTTACTTTTGGGCCTCTTATGATCCAGGATCGTAGGCTCTACCTTAAACCCATGTCGGCTAAGTGTTCCTTGAACACATTGGGAGGTAAGCCTTTCGTTAGCGGATCCGCAAGCATATCCTTTGTCTTTATATGCTCGAGACTTATAGTGTGATCCTGGATTTTATCCTTCACAACATAATACTTTATTTCTATTGGCTTTGTAGCATTACTCGACTTGTTGTTGTGAGCATAAAATACTGCGGGCTGGTTGTCACAGTACATCTTTAGTGGTTTGTGAATACAATCCACCACCTTCAAGTCGGGTATAAATTTCTTTAACCATATCGCTTGCCCCGTGGCCTCATAACATGCTATAAATTCTGCATACATCGTTGATGATGCAACAATTGACTGTTTGGAGCTTCTCCATGAGATAGCTCCCCCTGCAAGGGTGAACACATATCCAGATGTGGATTTTCTATCATCTTTGTCCCCTGCAAAGTCTGCGTCTGAATACCCTCTTATCTCTAAGGCATCAGACCTTTTGTATGTTAGCATGAGGTCCTTTGTGCCTTGCGCATAACGCAAAGCTTTCTTTGCCATCTTCCAGTGCTCTAAGCCTGGATTTGATTGATATCTACCCAGTACCCCGGTAACAAATGCTAAGTCAGGGCGAGTGCACACTTGTGCATACTGTAAGCTTCCAATAGCCGAAGCATATGGTACTGACTTCATTTGATCGGTCTCATATTGATTTTTGGGACATTGAAATTTCCCAAAACTGTCGCCCTTGACTATAGGAGCAGGTGTGGCATTACTCGCATGCATATTATATTTCTTTAGAACCTTTTCTAAATATGCCTTTTGCGATAGTCCTAACACTCCATTCTTTCTATCTCGGTGAATTTCTATGCCCAAAACATATGATGCTTCACCAAGGTCTTTCATATCAAAGTTTGAGGACAAGAACTTTTTCGTTTCTATTAGTAGACTAACATCACTGCTCGCAAGCAGGATATCATCCACATATAGGATTAGGAAAATGTATTTCCCACTTTTAAACTTTGCATAAACGCAGTTGTCCTCAACATTTTCTTTAAATCCAAACCTTTTAATAGTCTCATTAAATTTCAGATACCACTGTCTAGAGGCTTGCTTTAATCCATAAATGGATTTCTTTAGACGGCATCCCATATCTTCCTCCCCCTGCATGATAAAACCCTTGGGTTGTTTCATGTAAACAATTTCTTCTAAATCTCCGTTTAGAAATGCCGTCTTTACATCCATCTGATGTAGCTCTAAATCAAAATGTGCAACTAGTGCCATTATGATTCTGAAGGAATCCTTACATGAGACTGGAGAAAATGTCTCATTATAATCTATTCCTTCTCTTTGTGTAAATCCTTTTGCCACAAGACGCGCTTTATACTTTTCAACATTCCCATTAGAGTCATACTTTGTTTTGTAGACCCATTTGCAACCTACTGTTTTGGCTCCTTTAGGAATCTTTTCTAAGTCCCAAACATCGTTGGAACTCATCGACCTCATCTCATCTTCCATAGCTTCAAGCCATTTCGATGAATGAGGACTTCTCATGGCTTCTTCATATGAGGTGGGATCACCTTCCATATGACCTATCTCTGTATTATATACATAATCACTAGAGATAGCTGGCTTTTTAATTCTCTTAAACCTTCCAAGGTTTTCATTCTCTATGTTTGGCTGCTGCAGCTCCCTTTCATGCTCAACAACGGGCTCAGTTGGCTCCTGAAGGATAGGTTCCGAAACTTCACCCATAGTTGTCACGTGTGGAGTTACAACAGGTGCTTCCACTACAATCTCAGGGACTGTTGGTGTAGGCACAACAGGTAGCGAGAAAAATGGCTCCTGAATGATCGGATTAGGTGGATGCACCCTCTTCTCCTCAAGATCAATTTTTCGGGCTACCATGCTCCCCCTCATCAGTTCGTCTTCTAAAAAGACTGCATGTCTCGTTTCTACAAACTTTGTGTATCTGTCTGAACAGTAGAAATAAAAACCTTTTGACTTTTCGGGATAGCCAATGAAGTGGCAACTGACTGTTTTGGGGTCTAACTTTGCAATGTTTGGATTAAACAATTTTGCCTCAGCTGGGCACCCCCACACCCTAAGGTGTTGAAGAGAAGGTACCCTTCCTGTCCACAGTTCGTACGGTGTTTTGGGCACCGACTTACTTGGCACTCTGTTGAGAATATGAACGGCAGTTTTAAGTGCCTCCATCCATAAACCCAATGGCAGTGTGGAGTAGCTCATCATACTGCGCACCATATCCATAAGAGTACGGTTGCGCCTTTCAGCTACTCCATTTTGCTGAGGATCGCCCGGCATTGTATACTGAGCGACTATTCCTGTTTCCTGCAAAAACCTCGCAAAAGGTCCAGGGACTTGACCATATGGAGTGTGCCGACCATAGTACTCCCCCCCACGGTCGGATCTCACTATCTTTATTCTTTTATCGTGTTGATTTTCAACTTCAGCTTTGAATATTTTGAATTTATCCAAAGCTTCAGACTTTTCTTTGATTGGATAAATATATCCATATCGGGAGTAATCATCTGTGAATGTTATGAACGAATCATAACCATCCACACTTTTCACCGAAAAAGGTCCACAAATATCAGTGTGGATTATTTCTAGTGTCGTTGTGCTTCGAGTTGCACCCTTTTTAATTTGTTTTACAAATTTTCCTTTTATGCAATTGATGCACTGTTCTATATCTGAGAACTCTAACGGTGGAAGAATATCATTTTTTACGAGTCTTTCTATTCTCCCCCTCGAAATGTGGCCCAAACGACAGTGCCATAATCTCGATGAGTCTTGAGTTCTCTTTCTTTTCTTTTGTTCTTTATTCGACGCAGAAACAATTTCATTCACTTTATTCACAGAATAAATCTTTTCACGCAAGGATAATAAATAAAGCTCATTGTGGAGGGATGCAACCCCCACACGAATATTATTACACCAAATGGCACACTTGCCATGTCCAAAATAACACTCATACTGTTCTTTGTCCAAACGTGACACACTTATTAAGTTTCTTTGCAAAGAAGGAACAAATAAGACATCTCTAAGCAAAATAGTGAAACCATCAGCCAACTCCAAAGAGATATCGCCAACAGGTTCAACATCTGCTTGCACTCCATTTGCGACTTCAATGCATCCTTCGTTTCTTTGCATAATCCGCGTCGAATGGAACCCCTGTAAAGAATTTGCAACATGAACAGTTGCACCTGAGTCAATCCACCAAGTAGATTTCGAAAACTGTGTATACAGGGATTCATTAACGAAGGAAACTATATTTTTACCATTCTTTGCCATTATGGACTTTAGGAAAGCAGGGCAATCCTTCTTGTAGTGCCCAGTCTTCTTGCAGTGGAGGCATGTGTCTTTATCCACTGGGAAGGCCCTTTGCTGACTCTGAATGGGGCCTTTGCCATGTGGTTTCGAAGGAGAACCAAAGTTCTTCTTCTTATTATCTTTCACGTAGTTGATGGATCCACCACGTGCCTCTTTCAGCCTGTCCTCTTCTTGGACACACATAGCAATGGTCTTTTCCATGTCCCACTTCTCAGGGGACATGTTGTAGTTCACAACAAAGTTCTCGAACTCTTTTGGCAAAGATGCCATGACTATGTGGATGAGGAGAACAGACTTGATCTCAAGATCAAGATCAATGGCCTTGAGCTTGGCAGCCATGTTGCACAACCTGAGGATGTGCTCTCTAATGCCATGCCCTCCTCCTATGTACTTTTCTGTTACCAGTTGCTTGAGCAACTGGGTGCCATAGATCTTTGAAGAACCAGTAAACTGGCTCTTTACTTTGTCGAAGAACTCCCCGACAGTGGCACACTCTGCAATTGAGCCCGCAATGGCGTTCTCAATTGTATTCTTTAAGAAGGCTAAGCTCTTCTTGTTGGTTGCATTCCACTTTTGCTTATTTATGGAATAAGCCAACTCCAGTGGACCAAAGTCCCTTTTCTTCTTTTCCCAGTCATCGTCAGTGTCTTTTGCCTCTCTTTCAGGCTCTTTTGGCATGACTGGTGGTGGAGTATCCACCACCCAGTCCACCTCTGCACATGCAAGTGCCAAATCCACCTTTTTCCTCCACTCGGAGTAGTTGTCACCTCGAAGGACGGGAACATCCTTTAGGCAACTCATCAGGTGGTACCCTCCTAAAACAATCACAATGAGGTGAGAACTTTCAATAATTTTCAACATTTGCATGAAATAAATCAACGTTGGTCAAAATATGACATGCAAAAGTTATGCAATTTAAACTAAAACACCGTTGGGCAGAATTAGAAATAAATGCATTTCACTATAATTAACTATGATCATGTTATTAACGACGTTGGTCATAAAATAACAGGACCACAATAATCATAATAACCTTTTAACATGCTCTTTTTACTTTTAATTCTATTGCACAAAAGAATTTAAAAGAGCAATTACTCTATTTGCAGCGGAAACTATTAATAAAAAAATTCTATTATCTTTTTACTTTTCAGAAGCTTTTCTTTTACTTTTCTGTTTCCTACACAATAACTTCGTTGGACAATTTTTGCATAGGAAAAAACTAGGTGAAAAAAGCCTAAAAAGGACAAAAAACACCTAAAAACTGCTTCTGAAAAAAATAAAACAGAGGAAAACTGTCTAAAATCTGTTTAAAACGCGCGGCCCATACCGCACGTTCTGCCACTTTCGGCCCACGGCCCATTAACTTGCGCGACGCGCGCGCGCGGCACGTAGACGCGCCCGGCGGCCCACGGCCACTTTCATTTCGGCCCAACCTTTCTCACTTTCGGCCCGTCTGGCCCCGGAACGAGCTAGGGTTTCAATCCCAGCCGTCCGTGCCAGATCCGACGGCTGTCCGTCCATATCGCCGGAACAAAACCCGGGCCGGTCACGGGGGGGGGGGGGGGGGGGGGGGTCAAACCCTAGTTCATTTCCCCCCCGGCCGAGCCGCTCTCTTCCCTCCTCCCCCGATCTAGCGATCTAGGGTGAGGGTCCCGGCCGTCCGGCGATCGCCGCCGACCGACGGCGAGCTGGAGACGACGACCACCACAGTAGCGCGCCGCTCCAGCATCTCTTCCCCTCCCCCTTTCTGTTCTCTTTCCTCCGCCGGCGCAGATCCAAGCGAGGGAACGGCTCGATGGTCTCCGCTCTCGCCGGTCGCGCGTCCTATTTCGGAGGGCGCGCCGCCGTCGAGCGGAGAGGCCGTCGAGCTCCTGTTCTTTGCCTCCCGAGGGAGGTAGTCCTTCTTCCGACGCCTCGGCTTGCCGATGCGCGTCGGATCGAGAGGGAATGGGCGGCCTTGCGGCAGACCCCTTTGCCGGCGAACCCGAGGGCACACCGGTGAGATCTTTTCTTTGCCCATTTGCCTCTTCTTTGCAGATCTGACATTAGGGTTTCGAGAGAGGGGTTTCTGTCTTTTATCTTTCGATTTCTTGCCTTTTACCGAATCGATCTAGACCTAGACCAAGCTCTGATACCAATGTTGGATCTGTTGCACCTAGTCTAGATAGATCACGGCTAACACTTTAGGATTCTACCCTTTCTACTGCTTGATACCGAGAGAGAGAGAGAGAGAGAGAGAGAGAGAGAGAGAACCGAGAGAGAGGGAGGGAGGTCGGCGTTTCTACCTTCACCGGGGAGTGGCACCGAGCTCGAGCTGCCGGAGGCCATGGTGGTGGTGAGTGAGCGCGGTGTGGTGGTGATGCGTGGGTGAGAGTGGCGGCGGTGATGCTTCCCGTGGCCTAGCGCTAACCCTAGATCGGTAGGGGTATCGGTGGGGTGCTGGGCAACACGGTGAACCTCGTACCTTGTGCCCCCGGCCCCCACCCTGTTAATATAGCGCAGCCACAGGGGCCCACCAACCAGAAGAGGGTTGGGCGCCCCCGATCAGGGCGCGTTTGACCTAGGTTCGTGTGACCGTTGGGTCACGCCGTGGAGATCGACCTAACATTCCTTTTTATGAAAGAAAGATAAGGGACAGAATAAAGATAAAAAATTAAAGAAACAAGCATATTCAATAAGGAAAAGGAGAGAGAGGGATTCGAACCCTCGATAGTTCCTAGAACTATACCGGTTTTCAAGACCGGAGCTATCAACCACTCAGCCATCTCTCCACAGCCTAATCCCTATTTTATTCGTACAAGTAGAACATAGCCATATAAAAAGATCTACTAACCCCTAGAAAGATCTCAGATGCAAGTCCCTTTTCGACATATCTCTGTATACTGTATACTGTATACACGGATACATGATCCGCTATACCCGCTTGTGAAATAAAGACTAAATCCCCTCTCCTTACCCCCATATCCAAATAAAAAAAAACGCGGTAAGTAAAAATAAGTTTTAATTAAAGAGAAGAATCAATAGATTCATGATTAAACCCCTCCTACTTCTTGTATTTTTTTACAATTTTGGTTAAGTGAGGGATCAAATATGTAGTAAACTTTATTTGATGGTAGCTTGGAGGATTAGAAATATGACTATTGCTTTCCAATTAGCTGTTTTTGCATTAATTGCGACTTCCTCAGTCTTAGTAATTAGTGTACCCCTTGTATTTGCTTCTCCTGATGGTTGGTCAAATAATAAAAACGTTGTATTTTCCGGTACATCATTATGGATTGGACTAGTCTTTCTCGTAGCTATTCTTAATTCTCTC
Organism: Puccinellia tenuiflora; assembly: GCA_012064385.1. Lineage (NCBI taxonomy): Eukaryota > Viridiplantae > Streptophyta > Magnoliopsida > Poales > Poaceae > Puccinellia > Puccinellia tenuiflora. The sequence goes on along the minus strand of QRDG01000302.1, from coordinate 949,767 downwards.
ATTTCTTAAATTTGTTTAGTATTTAGTAAAGTAGCCCAATACAAAATAAATAAAAGGGCCATTTCTTCGAAAAAATTCGAATAGTGAGACGCATTAAAATTAAAACGCAATTTGCATTCCGAATTACTACCTCTTATCTTTCAGTATTATGAAATTCCGGTCCCATTAGAATATTCATTGATAGACAATAAAAAAAGGAAAACTCTAATATAATAGAAAATGAAACGAAAATGGACTATATGTATCATAGTTACATGGACGTTAGTTAGGACTCTCGAAATGCGTAAACACAAAAAGGCTCAACCTAGTGTGACAAATCACTCGGCCAGGAGGTAGGATCTCGGCAGTCGGAATCAAATCTCTATCTTGTAATTTCAGCGTGTAACGATTAGTATCTCCGGATGTCCTTTGGCGGCTTGAAGTTGACGGGTGGGTCTCCGGCGTCGCCGACAGGTCCTCCTTCCACATCTTGATGGTCTTGTCCGCCTCGCAGGTCACCAGCCTCGACCCGCTGTTGTCGTACGACAGGGCGTATATGCACGCTTCGCTCTCCAATGATCCTGTGATTGGAGAACGAGGATAATCAATCAGCAAGTGATTCTAGTTTTCTGTAAGCCAACACTCCAAGGCCTATATCAGTTTGGCCAAGCAAAAACACAAGCATGCAAGGCCGGTGCCACTAGCATCCATCTATTATGACAATATACACTAGTAGAAAAATGCCCTATGGTCCCGGTTCGGTTGGGCCATCACTCCCGGTTGCCCAACCGGGACTGGACAATCGGGACTAATGCTAGTCCCGGTTGGGTCACGAACCGGGACCAATGGGTGGCCACGTGGCCAGTTCTGGCTGGGCGTGGCGGGAGAATCATTGGTCCCGGTTCTTGTTACGAACCGGGACCAATAAGTGTTTTTTTTTTGTATTTAGGGTTTAGGGTCTCCCTCTCGCCGGTGCCCCCTCTCGCCGGTGCCCCTCTAGCCGGTGCCCCCTCTCCCTCTCGTCGGTGCCTCGTCTCCCTCTCACCGGTGCCTCCGTCGTCTCCCCCTTCTTCGCATTGCCGACGTGCTCTCCATCGTTTCCGTACGCATATTATATACTCTACTATATACACAGTACACGTTGATGCATATATAATTAATATTCGATCTCTTGCGAGAATACAACTATTTAATTACATGGAGATAGATTATGTAGTTCATCGTCCGAAGCATAATGTTCTCCCTTTTCATCGATGACCTCCCTAAGCAAAAATCCCGCCAATTCCTCTTGAATTGCTTGTACGCGCCGTTCTGGGTCGAGCTTCTCCCGCATTTCGCTGAAAGCAGTTGTTCTCCGCTCAGTGGTCAACTCGCGAATGAACTCGCAAACGTAGAATCCACATAAATTACTCCCCGGTGGCTGCTGCAGACTTTTCACCGATTTATAAGTTAGCTCATCTTTGAATGGACCTTCTACCTTCTATTTGAAAAGTGTCCAACACCTGCTTTGGCAAAGAAAATGAATAAAGGAGTTATTAATTACTTGATATCAGGAAACGAACGAAAGAGGCCGATATAATGCGATAATGATTGAAATTACTTGTTGAGCATTTCTTTCATGTCGGACCACGTCGCTTGGTCCCAACTTAATGAGTCGTGGACTTCAACTATGGACTTGTCAGGTTGAATGCTTAGCAGAATCCAGTGGAACCTGCGGACGTTTACATAAAGCAGACATGCATAGCTCATCAATTACACTTAACATCGAGAAAGCCAAATAAAAATATGTACAAGACAGAAACACTCACCTGAAGTTGTAAGGAAATAGTATTTCCGTACAGAAATGTTGCATGGTTAAAAAGGTGGTCAGGTCATGCTCCACGTCTTTGGGGTGATTGACTAACGTATGTGAATTCACGATATATGGGTCAACGAACCCAACCTCAAAAACTCTAGATCTTTTGCATTCCAGCATCTTCATTCTGCATAATAGCGTACAAAAGGATATATATATAGTCAGGATAATATAATACAGGCAATGAATGAGCTGAGCTAGAGACTTAATTACGAAAATAAATCACTTACAGACAATAGCAAGAGAGGATAGATTTGTCGAGGGCGCGCTTTTGGAATAACTGGAACAGTTCAGTCAGTTGAACCTGTATAATGTAACGTTTGAAGAAATGCTCCACTCTAACGTCCACCGGAAACCACTCTTTCGCGTCCTTCTTTGATGTGTGCACCAGGTACCAGTTATGCAGATTTCGCATATGTGTTGATAGATGCGTGAGCTCCTCATTACTGACCATAGGCTCCCCTTGGACATATTTCCGTGCTATCTCTAACATTGGCTGATATTCATAGCCTAAAAGTTGACCAAGGGTCATTCCCATGGCGGTAGCATTTTCCTTGGCCTGCGATACAGTGATACCAAGTTCTCTAGCAGTAGCTATGGCTCTGGGGTCCAATAATTCCAGGTCTTTATCCATAGCGGCTCTGAAGTCCTTGTCGACGTCAGAACACACTATGAGCGGGGCGACCGATTGATTTTTCTGCTGTCCGAGCTGGGCAATTTGTTTCCCGCTTTTTGCACTTCTTCCCTTATTCTGCTCAGACTAGGCACGTGCTAGCTTACTAAGTTCACGACCATAGTCAAATGGCAGATTCAACGATATCTGGGATGGTTGCTCAAGGAAGGACTGAGCCCACTTTTTGGGTTTTTCATCATATACCTTCTTTTGCTCGGGCTTTTTTGGTGCAAGAAAAGCCTTATTGTAGGCAGCCACTACCGCGACGTTTTCCGCTTCAGTCATGTCATAAGGTCTCTTGGGAGGAACCGACGGGATGTCGACTATCTTCTGAGTGCCACCTCTCTTCTGAGTGGGGAGCGGGGGAGCGGCGTTGGTCCGTTTCTTCTGGTGAGACGCCTGCGCTGGAGATTGGTGACGCAGCGGCGGAGACGGCTACGCTGGAGACTGGTGAGGCGGTGAAGAGGACTGTTGCGCTGGAGAATGCTGAGGCGGTGAAGAGGACTGTTGCGCTGGAGACTGGTGAGGAGTCGAAGGCCTTGGCTGCCAATTCGGAAGCACGATGAATTCCTTTGGCCATAGAATGGTCGCTTTCTTGGCTTCTCCAAGTTCAAGCACCTCCCCATCTTCACCTGCAGGGTGTTCAGCTTCAGCTCCTCAAAATCTTTCATCACTTCATCCACCCCGACAACAGCGTAGCCATTTGGAACCGGAGAGAAATGGTAAGTTGGATTAGGTCCAATTGGTACGGCATAGCCGACCGCCACCTTCATGGATAAGTTATAAACTTTCACATGCAGCTCACAAGGTGTGCTCTCCGTGATATCATCCACTGGGTAGCGACGAAGAGGAGCCATTGCATCATCATTACCATCCTGGAGCTCCGTGGAAGCCACGCTACTTTTCCGATTCGATGGGGCGCCGGTACCATCGCATGCAGCTTCTACCATGTGCCGCTGAGACTGGTCGCTAGTACCTTGCTGGCTAAGAGCGGCAATTTGTTCCTTGTGCAGCTTTAATTCTTCTTCTATATTACGCAGCCGGTCTGCACCAGCGTGTGCTTCCATTGCCTCCCTTTCCTTTCTCCTCTGATGGCTTCTATCAGGAAATTTCTTCCTGTGCTCTGGAATCGCAATTGTCTTGGGCTTGGAGCCTATCACGCCTCGTGTTCGTCCGTCGTGTTCCTCATTCCCAAGGGCGCGTGTGAGCTCGTCATCCTCTCTATCGGGAATGAACCGTCCCTCTGCAACATCCTTGAATGCAGTTCTAATTTCTTCGATGGGTAGTAGGGGGTTATCTTTGTGCCTTCTGTTATATATGCACTTCCCTTCTGCGTCCAACGTGGCCCCATGCCCGTAAAACCAATTTCTTGCCCGTTCGGTCCATGCGAGTGGCTCTGGAGTGATCCCTTTAGCCAGCAGGTCCGCCTCAAGTTTCTCCCACTTAGGAATGTTATAGGCGTAGCCACCAGGCCCCATAGTATGGTGGTAGATCTTTTTAGCAGCATTTGCCTTATTTTTTGCAGACTTTTCCTGAGCTTCCTCCGATTTCTTGTACGCCACAAATTCTTCCCAGTAGTCCTTTATATTCTCATACCCTTTATCGAAGTCCGGAGTCTTATTTTTCTTGACAAACTCGTTGTTCAATCTTTTCTTCCAGTTCTTGAATAGCTCGGCCATCTTCTTAAGAGCCCAGTCCTTGACTTTTTGCTCCATGTTTTGCCGGGCAATCTTTTCTGCCTCATCTAGATCCTCCTCATCTGGATCCACCTCTGGCGCCGGCAGGGTGAAATTAAGCATGAGCTTTCTCCAAAGTCTTTCTTTGCCCATATCGCCGACATATAGCACTCCTTCCTCCTTTGGCCGATGCCATTCTCGAACGGTGATCGGGATGTAGTCCCTAACAAGAACTCCGCATTGCTTTACCATTTTTTGTGCAACACCAGGGGGAGCAGTCGGTGTGCCGCCTTCAGCGACTCTTTCGATCCTGTACCTTTCTTGGTTGTCCAACTTTTTGGTTGGGCCTCGTTTTGTCCTTACAGAAGATTTGCTCGATCCGGAGGGCTAAAAGAAGAAATAGCATTAATATATGTATATAGACAGCAGAGGCTTAATTAATACAATCTTTGGCTTCATTAATATATGTATATGCACACCTCGCCGAAGTTTGCAACATTTAATGTTCCACCGGAGCCTTCGGCTTCTCCCTCGTCGGCTTCTCCCTCATCGAAGCCGCCGACTTCTCCCTCACCCCAGCCGTCGGGTTCTACCTCACCGGAGCCGTCTCTTCGGTTGAGAGACTCATCTCCCTCACCGGAGTTGTTCAAAAACTCCGAGGTGACATCGGCAACATCTTCCGGCCCGCGGATTATATCCTCGAGGATGTTTTCCTGATTTTTGTCTCGTTCCATAGTTTCTGCAAATTAAGAACAATGCACAAAACTTTAGTTGGGTAACTTGTTCCATATGTCAAGATACATCTACCCACAAATTTTTTGCTAACACAGAAATTTTGCTAACACTTTAAATATTCTTAAACAAGCTATTTTAGGTGTATGAAAACAGTGAATCGTAAACTCGTATCGTAAACTAGTATCGTAAACTCGTATCGTAAACTCGTAAACTCGTATCGTAAACCTGTAATTTTTTCCCTAACACAAAAAATCCTAAGTGTTCGAATTCCTAAGTATCTTGAAGGTAACACAATTGGATTCGACTCAAAATGATCTACGAAATTCTCTACATATTTGTTTTAGTCCAGAAGCTTAATAACCAAGTTTAAATATATAATGCAAGCTAAATGAGTTTTAGTCCAGAATTCTCTAACACTTTAAATATTCTTAAACAAGCTATTTCTTAATTGGAGATACTCTAAAATATATAATGCAAACATATTTGAACATTCAAATTTGGATTACAATCTAAATGAACTACAATCTAAATTTGGATTCAAACATATTTGTAATTTCCTATACAAAAAAATCCTAACACTAACCTAAAATGTTATTTCCTATACAATAAAATTCTAACACTAACCTAAAATGCTATTTCTACAAAAAAAATCCTAACACTAACCTAAAATGCTATTTCCTATACAAAACAAAATTTTCCTATATAAAAAAATCCTATACAAAATTTTCCTATACAAAACAAAAAATCCTAACACTAACATTTCCTATACAAAAAAAAATCCTAAAATTCTAACTCACCGAGAAGCGGTGCGGGCGGCGGTGGAACGGCGGTGGCGCGGGGACGGCGGTGGCGCTGCGAGGCGGCGGCGTGGAGGCACGGGAGGTGTGCGGGGAGAGGAGGGCGGCGTCAGGCTGCCGTCTGGGCGGCGTACGTGCGGGGAGGAGGCCGGCGCGTCGGGCCGGGAGCGTGGCGTGTGCGGGGAGGAGGCCGGCCGCGTCGTGGCGTGTATGGGGAGGAGGCCGGCCGCGTCAGGGCGGCGTGCGGGGAGGCGGTGGGGCGGCGCGTGGAGGTTGGCGGCGGGGCAGCCTGACGGTGTGGTGGCGGCGCCTTCTTGCTCCTCGTCGATGAACCGTCGCATGCGTGAGAATGAGAAATGAGAAGGGGCAGGCAGTTAAGTAGCAGGGGTCATTGGTCCCGGTTGCTGGCAAGAACCGGGACCAATGCCTCTTTGGTCCCGGTTGGTCCCGGTTGCTGGCAAGAACCGGGACCAATGCCTCTTTGGTCCCGGTTCTTTCCAGCAACCGGGACCAATGAGGGGGCAATTAATGCCAGATCGCGCGGCGCGCGTCCATGGACTCATTGGTCCCGGTTCTTGGTAGCAACCGGGACCAAAGAGTCCTTTTTCCAAATTATTTCAAACTTTTCAGTTCTGAAATGTTGTTCCCGACTTTTTTTTTCTTATTTAGGTGTTTGAATATGAATTTCAAATGGTTTTGAATCTGAAAAGACTTTCAATATGAAAAGTGTTTAAATTTGAATAAATAATCCAAAACTATTTTCTATTTTTTCAAATTACTTATCTAAATATCGTTTTTTGTTTTTCGTTTGTCAAAAATGACATTTTTGTGAAGCAAGTACAACAAATATGGTGCAAAATGGCACCCATCCAATTATCACACAAAGTAGACCATATTTTATGGATAATCCACAAATATTGGTAATTTTCTTGGTTTCTAGCTAATTTCGCCTACTTAAACGACTTTATGCTAATTTTCGAAAGTAATTCAAATTTGAACTAGATAGTTTGCTCTGAAATTTTTTCAAAAATGATTTTAAGGTGCACAAGTAGTGGTTATATCACAGAACCGTCGATAGTTTTGGATAATTCAATCCCTTACAATGAATAGTAACTGCGGCCATTTGACCGTTTTTAAAAAAAGTCAAAGAAAGTGATAAAATACTCAAAAATAAAATCCTTTCGCATGGAGTACTTTCATGTGTACTAGTTGGTAGGATAAATGATAAATTTGAGTTTTGACATAGTTTACAAAAAACTTCTTCATAGATTTGGAATTGCAGAGATAAAGAATACATTTACACGATCGTCGTCTTAGCTAGACAAGAAGTAGTTAATGACAACAATCTTGGATACATAGACGAACCATAGGTTAGTCATACTCCTGCCTAGGCCTATAATACTCGTCCTCGTAGTCGTCATAGTCGCCGCCGTCATCGTCGCTGTCGTCGGGCGGTGCTCGCCTGGACTAGAAGTGAGGGTAGCGCAGGCGGGGGTTATCGCCGGCCGTGATGTAGTTCATGACGCTCTGGAGAGTCCGGCCGCTCCACCACAGCCGACGGCCGGCCTCGTTGAAGTTCGAAGGAGGCGGGCCATCCTCCTCGTACCTGGCGAGCGCCCTCTCACGCCGATTGATGAAGAAGGCGTCCCAAGTCGGGCGGTAGTCGGGATGCCAGCGGGGATCCATCCGCTGCTCCGGAGTGAGCTCGAGGTAGTAGTGGTTCGTGATGGCCGCCCGACGTGCCAAAACTTGAGGGATAGGAGGGACCGGCACGCCTCCGGTGCTCAGCCTCCAGCCGACGGGGACGTCGTAGCCGGGCGGGCAGGGGTAGTTCGAGGCGGAAAGCACCTCCGTCTCCGAGTAGGTTAGAGTGGGTACGGTGGAAGCCATGGGAGAGTGATGAGGTTGCAGATATGAGTTTAGATGTGCTATGCCAATGGAGGCCATGACTACATATATATAGTGAGAATCCCACCAATAAGGAAGAAGCACACGGATCGTGTGTTTCTTTCGAGCGCTTTTGAGCCGTTGGATCAGGGGTGTGTTTCTTTTGAGGGCTTGTGAGCTGTTGGATCACTCTGTGAGCCACCAACCGGGACTAAAGGGAATCGCACCAATAAGGAAGAAGCACACGGATCGTGTGCTTTTTTTCAAACGCTTGTGAGCCATTGGATCACGGGTGTGTTTCTTTTGAGGGCTTGTGAACCGTTGGATCAGGGTGTGTTTCTAGTCCCGGGCCGTGATACCACCCGGGACTAAAGGGGCCACGACCCTATANAGTTCAAGCACCTCCCCATCTTCACCTACACGGTGTTCCAGCTTCAGCTCCTCAAATTCTTTCATCACTTCATCCACCCCGACAACAGCGTAGCCATGTGGAACTGGAGATAAATGAAAATTTGGATTAGGTCCAATTGGTACGGCATAGCCGACCGCCACCTTCATGGTTAAGTTAAAAACTTTCACATGTAGCTCACAAGGTGTGCTCTCCATGATATCATCCACTGGGTAGCAACGAAGAGGAGCCACCGTCAGTGCATCATAAGTACCATCCTGGAGCTCCGTGGAAGCCACGCTGCCTTTCCGATTCGATGGGCCGTCGGTACCATCGCATGCAGCTTCTACCATGTGCCGCTGAGATTGGCCGCTAGTACCTTGCTGGCTAAGTGCGGCAATTTGATCCTTCTGCTGCTTTCATTCTTTTTCTATATTACGCATCCGGTCTGCAGCAGCGCGTGCTTCCATTGCCTCCCTTTCCTTTCTCCTCTGATGGCTTCTATCAGGAAATTTCTTCCTGTCCTCAGGAATCGCAATTGTCTTGGGCTTGGAGCCTGATACGCCTCGTGTTCGTCCGTCATGTTCCTCATTCCCAAGGGCGCGTGTGAGCTCGTCATCCTCTCTATCAGGAATGAACCGTCCCTCTACAACATCCTTTACTGCATTTCTAATGCCTTCGATGGGTAGTAGAGGCTTATCTTTGTGTGTTCTGTTATATATGCACTTCCCTTCTGCGTCCAACGTGCCCCCATGCCCGTAAAACCAATTTCTTGCCCGTTCAATCCATGTGAGTGGCTATGGAGTGATCCCTTTAGCCAGCAGGTCGGCCTCAAGTTTCTCCCACTTAGGCATGCTAAAGGCGTAGCCACCAGGCCCCATAGTATGGTGGTAGATCTTTTTAGCAGCATTTGCCTTATTTTTTGCAGATTTTTCCTGAGCTTCCTCCGATTTCTTGTACATCACAAATTCTTCCCAGTCGTCCCTTATCTTCTCATACCCTTTATCGAAGTCCGGAGTCTTATCTTTCTTGACAAACTCGGTGTACAATCTTTTCTTCCAGTTCTTGAATAGCTCGGCCATCTTCTTAAGAGCCCGCTCCTTAACTTTTTGCTCTATGTTTTGCTGGGCAATCTTTTCTGCCTCATTTGGATCCTCCTCATCTGGATCCACCTCTGGCGCCGGCAGGGTGAAATTAACCATAAGCTTTTTCCAATGGTTTTCTTTGCCCACGTCGCCGACATATCTTATTCCTCCCGCCTTTGGCTTATGCCATTCTCGAACGGTGATCGGGATGTAGTCCCTCACAATAACTCCGCATTGCTTTACAATTTTTTTTGCAACATCAGGGGGAGCAGTCGGTGTGCCGTCTTCAGCGACTTTTTCGATCCTGTACCTTTCTTGGTCACCCAACTTTTTGGTTCGGCCTCGTTTTGTCCTTACAGAAGATTTGCTCGATCCGGAGGGCTAAAAGAAGAAATAGCGTTAATATATGTATATAGACAGCAGAGGCTTAATTAATTAATTTATATATGCACCTCGCCAGAGTTTGCAACATTTAATGTTCCACTTGAGCCTTCGGCTTCTCCCTCATCGAAGCCGTTGGCTTCTCCCTCACCCTAGTCATCGGCTTCTACCTCACCGGCTAATTTTGCTAACACATAAATTTTGCTAACACTTTAAATATTCTTAAACAAGCTATTTTAGGTGTATGAAAACAGTGAGGAATTGCTTGTGTTGTGTATATGTTGATTAAATTTTAGGTTTATTAAAACAGTGAAGCCGTAAACTAGTATCGTAAACTCGTATCGGACCACATGAACTAGTATCGTAAACTCGTAAACTCGTATACGTCGGAACTAGTATCGTAAACTCGTAAACTAGTATTGTAAACTCGTAAACTCGTATAGGTCGGAACTAGTATCGTAAACTCGTAAACTAGTATCGTAAACTCGTATTGGACCACATGTATGAACTAGTATCGTAAACTCGTAAACTCGTATAGGTCGGAACTAGTATCGTAAACTCGTAAACTAGTATCGTAAACTCGTATAGGTCGGAACTAGTATCGTAAACTCGTAAACTAGTATCGTAAACTCGTATCGGACCACATGAACTAGTATCGTAAACTCGTAAACCCGTAAACTAGTATCGTAAACTCGTAAACTCGTATCGGACCACAAATTTTTTTCCTAACACAATTTTTTTCCCTAACACAAAAAATCCTAAGTGTTTGAATTTCTAAATCTAAGCAAAAAATCCTTTAATTCATACATTCATACATTTAAAAAATAGCAATTTTCAATTTCTTCTAAACCCTCACCGAGAGGGGGCGGCGCGAGCGGGGGCGTGGAGGCCGGGCGCGGCCGGCCGTCGAGGGCGTGGCCGGCGTGGAGGGCGTGGCCGGCGTGGAGGGGCGCGGCCGGCTTCGGGCTCTTCACTGCAGCACGGGCGGGCGGTGTGGGCGGGCACGCCGCGGACGTCGACGGCGGCGGCGGGGCACGGCGTGGGGCGGTGTGTGGGCGGCGCGGCGGCGGGCAGCCTGACGGCGTACTTTCACTTCGTCGCGCGCTTCAGTAGTCCTTCGTCGATTTGGAGATGAAATGAGGAAGGAGAAGGGGCAGGCAGTTATACCAGGGGTCACTGGTCCCGGTTACTGCCATGAACCGGGACCAATGCCTCATTGGTCCCGGTTCGTGGCAGCAACCGGGACCAATGCCCTGGCAAATTAATGCCAGATTTGCTCGCGTGTCCATGGACTCATTGGTCCCGGTTCTTCGTATAAACCGGGACCAAAGAGCCCTTTTTCAAAATTATTTTGAACTTTTCAGTTCTGAATGTTGTTCCCGCCTTTTTTTATTATTTAGGTGTTTGAAATATGAATTTCAAATGGTTTTGAATCTGAAAACACTTTCAACATGAAAAGTGTTTAAATTTGAATAAATAATCCAAAACCATTTTCTGTTTTCTAAAATAATTATTCTAACTATACAAACTATTAACCATTTTGCCATTTTCAATTAAAAATGCATTAACTTTATTGCATATTTTGAATTGACAAAATCTTTCAACATGAAAAGTGTTTGAATTTGTATAAATAATCCAAAATCAATTTTACATTATTATTGTCATTTTCAATTTAATATGGATAAATTCATATCTTTAAATCCGTAAGTCGAAATTCGACAAATAATATGTATTAATTGATCAAAAAATGATTAAGTAAGATTTATGATTAAGTAGTAATAATTATTAATTAATTAACTTTTATCTTTTGCATAACTAACTCAAAACCAGATTACTTAGTTGGAAATGCAGAGATAAAGAATACATTTTACACGATCATCGTCGTAGCTAGACCAGCATTAGGGAATGACAACAATCTTGGGTACATAGACGAACCATTTGTCCTAACCAATGATGTGGCCCAGGTTAGTCATACTCCTGCCTAGGCCTATAATACTCATCCTCGTAGTCGTCGTAGTCGTCGTCGTCGTCGCTGTCGTCGGGCGGCGCTTGCCTGGACTGGAAGTGAGGGTAGCGCATGCGGGGGTTATCGCCGGCCGTGACGTAGTCCATGATGCTCTGGAGTGTCCAGCCGCCCCACCACAGCCGATGGCCGGCCTCATTGAACTTCGAAGGAGGCGGGCCGTCCTCCTCGTACCTGGCGAGTGCCCTCTCACGCCGATTGATGAAGAAGGCGTCCCAAGTCTGGCGATAGTCGGGATTCCAGCGGGGATCCATCTGCTGCTCCGGAGTGAGCTCAAGGTAGTAGTGGTTCGTGATGGCCGCCCGGCGCGCCAAACCTTGAGGGACAGGAGGGACCGGCACGCCTCCGGTGCTCAGCCTCCAACCGGCAGGGACGTCGTAGCCGGGCGGGAAGGGGTAGTTCGAGGCGCAAAGCGCCTCCGCCTACGAGTAGGTTAGAGTGGGTACGGTGGAAGCCATGGGAGAGTGATGAGGTTGCAGATATGAGTTTAGATGTGCTATGCCAATGTAGGCCATGACTACATATATAGAGTGAGAAATGGCGGGAAGATGGAGGCGGGAAGCAGTGGAAAGCACGGGAAGAAATAAGGTGGGAAGAAATAGACCTTTAGTCCCCGTTCGAGCCACCAACCGGGACTAAAGGGAATTCCACCAATAAGGAAGAAGCACACGGAACGTGTGTTTCTTTCGAGCGCTTGTGAGCCGTTGGATCAGGGGGGTGTTTCTTTTGAGGGCTTGTGAGCTGTTGGATCAGCACAACCACTTTGTGAGCCACCAACTGGGACTAAAGGGGCTTATTTCTTCCTGCGCAATTTTACCAACCGGGACTATAGGGAATCCTACCAATAAGGAAGAAGCACACGGATCATGTGTTTCTTTCGAGCGCTTGTGAGCCGTTGGATCAGGGGTGTGTTTCTTTTGAGGGCTTGTGAGCCGTTGGATCAGGGGTGTGTTTCTTCTCGTGAGCCACATGACCCTATATATAGCGCCCCTCCCCGACATGTTCGGCACTCAGTGTCTACTCCTTGTAGTTCATTTTGGTATACAAAGCATTCGGATTCCCGTCATACAACCCAACGGTGCATTTGATATGCAGTCACTCACGAGCCACCGTTGGGCTGTATGACGGGGAAACCGTGTGTTTTGGTCAGTTACCGGGTGGGCGCGCTGATCGGGTGGGTGTGGTTTTTTTTCTTGTTTTTGCTTTTTTTTCAGATCTCGGCGACGATGTCCGGACTGTTGGATGCGAGGGGCCATGTCCGGGACTGGGCTCCGCCGGGCTGGCACTTGGGAGGTGGTATCTTCCGGAACGCGTCGCTTGGTGAGGAATCCGGGTGACGTCGTCGACCCGGATCTTGTTTGGTGGAAGTTGCGTGGGACACACTCGGTGCAGAGGGAGCCGGCCCCCGAGGAGGTGGTACGTCGCCGTATCAGGGAGGAGAACGAGCACGTCAATCGCTATGTGTTTATGTTGGATACGCCAGCGGTGTATGACAGTACATGGATGGTTCTTCATAGGGATCCTTCTCACGTGAGTATTGACCCTGTGATGGTTCCTGCTCTTTGGGTGCGCAGCGCCGGCCGCTCAGCACCCCGTGGCTTAGGACCCGACAAAAGTTAGTGATATTATTCGTGATGTATTATGGTTAAATAAAAATGGACCCGTGCTATGTAACAGGATTAAATAAAAATGGACTCAGGAACCATGCATTACATATGGTCACTTGTTTTCTAAATGGATTAATACATTACTACACATCACATAAAGGTTTAATACATTACATTGATTTACATAAAAGCCATGAACCCTTCTTCGCGTATGTCCCTTGCCTATGATCGCTTCGGCCGTAACCATCGAGCATCTTCATTATTTAACGGGATGCTTGGGTCAGTTTTCACTGTGAAGGGCGGAATTTCATCAAACTTATTATAATCTGCTGACATGTCTGTCTTGTCCTCGACTCCCACGATATTTCTTTTCCCTGAAAGAACTATGTGACGCTTTGGCTCATCGTCTGATTTATTCGTTTGCTTATTTTTTCATTTTTTTCGGTCTGGAGGACATGTACTTCACATAGAAAACCTGAGCCACATCATTGGCTAGGACGAATGGTTCGTCCCTATAACCAAGAATCTTTAGATCCACTGTTGTCCTTCCGTACAGCTGGTCTACCTTTACCCCTTCTCCACTCATGTTGACCCAACTGCACCGAAACAAAGGGACCTTAAAAGTAGGTCCATATTCAAGTTCTCATATCTCCTGTATGTAACCATAGTATGTGTCCTTTTGCCCATTCTCGTTTGTTGCATCAAAGCGGACACCACTGTTTTGGTTGGTGCTCTTTTTATCTTGGGCGATCGTGTAAAATGTATTCCCATTTATCTCGTACCCTTGGAAATTCAATACAGCCGAAGATGGTGACGCGGCCAACAAGTAGAGTTGATCTCCGACAGTGGTGTCATTCATGAGCTGTAATCGCAACCAACTGCCGAAAGTCTCCATGTGTTTTTCTTTAATCCAGGAGTCAGCCTTCCCCGGGTTCTTGGAGCGTACATAATTCTTGTGTTCCTCGATATACGGAGCCACGAAGGTGGAACTTTGTAGAACTGTGTAGTGTGCTTGAGTTAAAGAATGCCCGTCCCTACATATCAGTGCTTTCTTTCCTAGCGTGCCTTTTCCACTCAGTCTCCCCTCATGCCGCGATTCAGGAACACCAATCGGCTTAAGGTCAGGAATAAAGTCAACACAGAACTCAATGACCTCCTCTGTTCCATAGCCCTTTGAGATGCTTCCTTCTGGCCTAGCACGGTTATGAACATATTTCTTCAAGACTCCCATGAACCTCTCGAAGGGGAACATATTGTGTAGAAATACAGGACCGAGAATGGCAATCTCGTCGAGGTGAACTAGGAGATGCGTCATAATATTGAAGAAGGATGGGGGGAACACCAACTCAAAACTAACAAGACATTGGACCACATCCCTCTGTAGCCTTTGCAGACTTTCTTGATCGATTACCTTCTGAGATATTGCATTGAGGAATGCACATAGCTTCACAATGGGTACTCGAACATTTTCCGGTAGAAGCCCCCTCAATGCAACCGGAAGCAACTGCGTCATAATCACGTGGCAATCATGAGACTTCAGGTTCTGGAATTTTTTCTCTGCCATATTTATTATTCCCTTTATATTTGACGAGAAGCCAGTCGGGACCTTGATACTGCTCAGGCATTCAAAAAAGATTTCCTTCTCTGCTTTGGTAAGAGCGTAGCTGCTTAAGTATTGACGCCCTTTATCCGTCTGCTTGTTGTATGGGTCTTTCATACGTTGCTGGTCCTCCCGTGCTTCTGGTGTATCTTTTGTCTTCCCATACACGCCTAGGAAGCCTAGCAGGTTCACGCAAAGATTCTTCGTCACGTGCATCACGTCGATTGAAGACCGGACCTCTAGGACTTTCCAATAGGGTAGCTCCCAAAATATAGATTTCTTCTTCCACATGGGTACGTGGTTGTCAGCGTCATTCGGAATAGATAGACTGCCAGGACCCTTTCCAAAGATTATTTCTAAATCCTTGACCATGTCATATATAACATCACCATCAGGGAGGTTAGGCTTTCTGCCTCACCGTTGAAATGCTTGCCTTTCTTTCTTACGGTATGACTGTTCGGAAGAAATCGACGATGCCCCAGGTACACATTCTTGTTTCCAAAATGTATACTTTCAGTCTTATCTAAACAGTGCGTGCATGCATTATATCCCTTGTTTGACTGTCCTGAAATGTTACTAAGAGCAGGCCAATCATTGATGATTATGAACAGCAACGCTCGTAGGTCAAATTCCTGTTGTTTGTGCTCATCCCACACACGTACACCTGGTTCGGACCACAACTGCAAAAGTTCATCAACTAATGGCCTTAGGTACACATCAATGTCGTTGCCGGGTTGCTTCGGGCCTTGGATGAGCACTGGCATCATAATGAACTTCCGCTTCATGCACAACCAAGGAGGAAGGTTGTAGATACATAGAGTCACGGGCCAGGTGCTGTAACGCCCCGGGATCGGTACTATGCAGACTTAAGCGTTCCAGCCAAATCCGCATAATAACGATCCTAGGACTCCCACCAGGCATAACGTGCACATCGCAACACACACGTTATGCGGGTGGAATTGTGATAACATTACAACAGTTCTCGATGGAACCCACAAAAGAACTTATATACAACAACGACTCACCGAGTCAAGAGCAAAAGACACAATACAAAGATCCAAACAACAACGGAAGCGAGATAGTGTCCGACTACGGACAAGGTACAAATTGGACTAAGAGTCCTGAAGATAAGCAAAGGCACCATATCCCTGCCCAGGCCAAGCCTAGCCGGACGGATTCCCAAGCTAACGTCGTCAGACTTCAAACCTGTTGGCTGCATTGGAATAGCAGCCCCGAAGCGGTCAGTACTAGTAGAAGTACTGGCAAGTAATACTCACAAGATATCAAAGGTGGAATTCCGAGGAAAGAGGGTTAGCGATTGAGGCGGCGACAAGCAGCACTAACAACTTATAGAGACACGCTATAACTTTCGTCTAATAGAGAGGAGGTAAGAGAGCGCATAGGAGCCAGCTATACTAGCACCAAACATAACCTAGCCGATTCCTTACCAGCCCGTTTATCCCACGAGCAGCAAGCCCAAAGGCACTCACACAGTTGGCAATTTTATAAGTTATTATTGAAGTAGCTCTATCTTACTAATCAATTTATTAACATCAGGTGTAAGTTGTCTATGATCTTGTTAGCCAGCACATTTCACCAAGTCGTCCATAACCGTGGACACGCTTTTTGAAAAGATTTAACCCTGCAGGGGTGCACAAATGTAACCATACGCACTTCAACCCTTGTTGCCAGCTATTAGCACACTTCCTAAGGTGTGCCGGCAGGGTATCCGACACTACACTTTCCTTCACTACAAACCAAGTCTAGGGAACCACCTAGCTAAGTCTGACCCACATTGAAAGTCCGGCCGAAGCTCCGAGGTGGACTTAGCCGATGCGAGAACAGCTTCGGGAGGGAACACTCATACGATTGCCCCTCCTTCCACATGCGATTAACGCACGGTCCGCAACCCTAACGTAAGTAAGCATCACGTATCATATCTTCCGGAGGCGTCCCATCCGTGTACCTGCAACAATATAATAAAGCGCCGCGCAAATGGAAACACCCGAACTACGTTTGGCACCCTGGACAAGGCTGCAGATCCGGTACTAGGTCGAGGGGAGTCCCATTTCCTCCCACATGTGGGTAGTGCGCTCAGTCTTGGATCAGAGGACAAGAACTCGGGTCCTAGGCGACACTAGCAGAACAAATCACCACGATTGGCCTTCCGCCGGTGCCTTATCTTGATTAATTATTCCCATCGCCAAACATTAAAGATTATCATGTGAATTTAACCCAACTATCATATTAAAGCATAACTAGAACAAGACTCGAGCAAAACAACCTAAGCATGCTCTACGACTCGCAAGGCCAACAAGATAAACAAGCAAAAAGGTTATTAGGTCGTGGGGGTGTGGCTTATCATGGCAGCAAGGTAAACATGCAAATAGGATCGAGACACAAGCATCGCAATATAAGGCTAGCAAGGAACAAAAGATAGGAGGTGTAAGAGACAGAAAACAAGCAAAGATAGCAAGTGAGTATCACTTGCCTGCAATCCGGTAGAGGTAGCAGAACCTGTCGTTGCTCACATCAACTCATCATCCTATTCCCGAAGAAGCAACGAACACCGGAAACACAAAAGATGCATTTTACTCTACGGCAAAAGAAGCGGCATGTTGATGACATGAATGCATGACAAATTAAATGTTGTCCAATTTTATTCCCTAACACATGGCAAAGCATTTTAAATGGGATCGGTGCACAATATAGATGCACCGGACAAATCCCATAATTTAGTTGATTTAGTTCGACTAAATGGATAAAGGTGCGATGTTATTTAAGCATGCATGAGTTTATAAGATACGGATATATATATATGGCATAGGGGTTAGGGTTGGGGTCACACATCGGATTCGGGGAAACTTCGGATTCGGAGAGGAAGTAGTCGAAGTAGTCGAAGTAGTCGTTCGTCCGGAGTCGAAGTAGTCGAGGTAGTCGACATCGTGGAAGTAGTCATACTCGGGTCGTCGTCGTGGCGGACCTTGGCGTTCCGGGCTTCGGGGTCTAGGGGTTCCACGGCATCGGGGTACTCGGGCACCGGACTTCACGGACACGCACGAAGGCGGCTGGCACAAACGGACATCGAAGCGAAGAACTTGGCGCGTCGTCGTCATTCACGGTCAGGAAGATCTTGTTGTTGCGTCGTCGTGTCGCACTTGTCGTATCCACGGTCATCGTGGTAGTCGTTCACAGAGCGTCGGGGATCGGCCTTCACGGAGCTTCACGACGGGGAAACAGAGAACTTGGCGCCGGGAAGCTTCACGACGGGAACGGAATCGGGGAACCGGCTTCACAACGGGGACAACCGGGAAACATCGGAAACGGGGATGCTCATCGGGAAACGGAGGCGTCCACGAGTCGGGCTGCAGCAGCACGGGCACAACAACGGGACGGAGGCGTCGGGAAGGGAACATGTTGCAGCAGCAGCTTCGGGGATGCAGGCCGACGGGAGGAGGCAGAGCCGGACGCACAGCTCGGGTGGGGGAGCAGGTCAGGTGGGAGGAGGAGGAAGACGCGGCCTGGCAGGGGAGCCGGCCGGCCGGGGCAGGAGAGGATGAAGGGGAGCTCGAGGCGGGTCGGACAGGGAGGCAGGGGGCAGAGGACGGCGTGCGGCGGCCGATCTCTTTTCAACAAGGATAGAGAGTTTTCAAAGCAAACAAAGTTTTACTTACACGGTAAATAGTGTAGTGCATGCTCATTTCGGGGGTAGTTTGCGAGTACAATCAAATGTACTCATATTGGTTTCGTCCCTGGCTATTGTCTTAGCCAGATTTTAAAGATGAGCAGCTTGAAGAAGGAGACGGAAATGACGTCACTGCGAACTAGGGCGCTTCCCAGTCAGTTGCCTGTAGGGTTAAGGCGAATGACTTGGGCTCCACGTTGTTTGGTGATTTCCGCTGCAAGTACCTATTGAAAAGTATGACTTCAATCAAGTAAGTAAATTCCTTCGGTATTTATGGGTGTTCCTTGATTACCAGTTTGATTGTGCTCAACGACACACTGATCATGGGATCGCTGATGTAGGCACAAGGGTATTTCGGACGGCTAGTCCGGGGTCCCCACATGATGGATGGGAGAGGGTGGCGGTGGTGTAGGGATAGGTGAGGATGGCGGCGAGACAGCAGGAGATGTAATTGGATTTGTGTCTTTGGTAGCAGGCGAGGCAGTGGAGATAGGAGCAGAAGCGGCAGAGCTTGCTGCCGCGGCAGAGAAAGTAGTCGATTGGGCTGCCACGGCAGGATCTGTGGCAAAAGCGGCAGTTGTTGCGGCTATAGGAGGCAGGGGTGGTGCCGGTGGTAGTAAGAGGATCATATGATTGTGAGTGTCAATATCAGTTGTGGATGGGGAGGAGCGGAGAGGAGATGGCTCGTAGGGAAACGTGTTTTCATCGAATGTGACGTGTCGAGAGGTGATGATGCGTCGTGTGTCAAGATCAAGGCACCGATAACCACGATGCCAAGAGGGATATCCAAGAAAAAGACACCGAGCGGAGTGAGGGGCTAGTTTATCTGGGTTGGTGGAGGAGGTGTTTGGGTAGCAGAGGCAGCCAAAGACACGTAGGTCAGTGTACCGAGGATGCCGACCGTGAAGAGTAAAGTAGGGAGTTATAAATTTGGAGGCACTGGTTGGTCGAATATTTATGAGATATGTCGCCGTGTGGAGCTTCGGCCTAAAAGGAGAAAGGCAAGGAGGCTTGAAAAATAAAGGTGCGGACAACGTTATTGATAGTGCGGATGGCGCGCTCGGCTTTGCCATTTTGGGAGGATGTATAGGGATAGGAGAAGCGGAAAAGAATTCCATGAGTGCTGCAGAAAGTGTCTAGTTTAGTGTTATCAAATTCACGGCCATTGTCACATTGGATGGATTGTATTAGAAGCTGAAATTGAGTGGAGGCATAAACATGAAAGGCAACAAGGGTGGCATAAACATCAGATTTTTTGTGTAAGGGAAAACTCCAAAAGATGTGAGTATAATCATCAACTATAACTAAGTAGTAACGATGACCAGACGTGCTGGGTACAGGGGATGTCCAGAGATCACAATGTATGCACTCAAAAAGGCTATGATACTCATGTCATGTTTCACGCCCTAGCCAAATATCCCAAAAATCTGAACTGATGAAACGGCTCGTACAATCTATATATACTGTAACACCCCCTCTCACGTGTGACTCAGGGAGGAAGAGGCCAACACGTGCAACCGGAAGAGAGCGACAGCGCGCAAGTCTCAGAGGTATGGCGCAAGACAGGCTCATACTTAGACACAAAGGGGCATTATGAGAAATTTTTTAATAAATTGCGAAAGCCATAACTCGAACTCGAGACATCAGGCTCTAATACCATGTAACGGAATATTGTTGGGTTGCAATTGCACGCCTCAGACGTTTCATTGATTGATATATATATATACATGGATTACAAACTTGTAGTACAAGGCAATCTAGCCTAAGTCGGTTCGGTTTGATCTATACAAGGCAACCGTGACCGAGTAGAGTTGTTGTCTAACAACTCTGACACAGAAGAGTAATGAACATAGTATCGGGGGTCGTTCTCTTTCTCTCTCTCCTCCTTTCTTTCCTCTCGGTCTAGTTGAGAGTCGCCACAAAGCTTCCAGCACCTCTCCTTCTCTACTCCGGCGGCTCTGCCACTCAGAGTGGGATTGAGAGGGGTTGTTGGGATGCACAGAGTAGTTCTTCTTCTAGTATGTTGTTTTCCCATGTGGAGTCTTGGAGCTGTGCACTGGATTTCGGCCAGATCCGGTGCGGGGTAGGGTTCTTCTTCCTCGCCTTGGTGCTCTGGAGGTCAGAGCTGGGTGCGGTGGAGAAGGGCATAGGAGTCTCCTTCAATAAGGCTGTGGTCTGTGTGGTTTCGGTTCTTGTTGGCCATGTTCTTCCCGGCCGTTGCGGTGGGGGCGGAGGAGCGGGCTGGCAGGAGCAGGAGCTTCAAGGGAAGATTGGGGAGCTGCTAGGTGGAGTTCTTGCGCAACGGCTAGGGCTTGCCGCTGTGATCTTGGACCGGTGAGGCGGCCGCTCCACTAATTTTTCGGGAGTGATTTCTCGACGACATGTCTGTTGTCGACCTTCATGGCCGTGAGGCAGCCACTCCCACCCTCCTCGCGGGCAACACGTGCGTGTGCGTTTCGTCTCTGACGCGGTGTGCTCCCGCTGCTACATCCCAAGTGGCCATGTCCCCGGTGGTGTTGCAGTCGACCGTAGTTGGAGGACCATGTTGCAATTTCCTTTTCTGTTGAGGTCCTTCCTGTAACTTGTATTCCGCCGACAATGAGTTAATGCAGCATTCGGGGTCCTTCGAGACCCCTCTTCCCGTTCAAAAAAAAAATGAACATAGGCGAAAGTAGAATAGAACACGAAAACTATGGGCATGAAACATTTTATGTGCTTCCTGGATATATATATCGGGCTTACCAAACCAAACAGACTTGTGAACTGACATTAGAAAATAATCTGCACAGGACAGGTTAAACAATGATGGCAGTACAGATCATGCTAATCTCAGCAAAAACAGTTTGCATGGATCCGAATGAACTGTAGGAGTAGAGATCGTTCGATCCAAAGTCTAAAAAAAACTTGTTGAATTGGTCATCGTAAAAAAAAGAGTATGTATAGCAGAACGTGAGGTTACCCCGAAGCATTTCCACCATGATTTGTTGTTCAGGTTTTCATCACACCTTTATGAATTAGATATAAATATCTGCACAAAAGACCATGGGAGGATTGGGGATTTGACAAACCACTGCAGCCCGCGATGTGGTGGAAGTTGCCACACAAATACAATTTTTTTGATAAAGGGAGCTTTTATTACTTAAAAAGTTTAAGTATTACACCTGGCCTCTGCATAACTAGGATGCACACAGCCAAAAGTCATCAACAAATAAAATAAAACAAGGCGAATTACATATCAGAATGAGAAATTGTAAACACGCTTATGGAGGTAGAGGGCCGATCCGCAAATTATGCTTCCATCCATGTTGGGATAAAAAGTCTCTCGCCATTCCCTCCAGACTTGTATACACCTCCGTAAAAAGGTCGCGATGCTCCACACGTTGCAACGGAGACCACAGACGGAGAGTAGCAGTAGTCCTGTAGATCACCTGCATGAGAGACGAATTCTTATCATTAAAAACCTTGTCATTTCTACACAGCCAAAGCGACCATATAACGGCTAGCACTCCCACCCTAATAAGTTGTTTAAGCCTATTGTCCACACCATTCAGCCAATTACCAAAAATATTAGCAATGCTACGTGGTGGACATAGGTTAGAACCTATCTGGATGATTGACCATATAGAACTCGCAAATCTACACTCGAAGAATAAGTGCTTAATAGTCTCGTCCTTGTGACAGAAGACACACTTTTTACTCCCATGCCAATTGCATTTCGCAAGGTTATCTTTAGTTAGAATAACCCCACGACGAAGATACCAAGCAAAAATTTATTCTTGAGTGGGATCCTCATCTTCCAAATTTTGTGGTTATTATCCACAGGAAAATCTGGCTGTATGAGAGCTTTATACATAGAGTCCACTGAGAATTTACCATTAACATGTAAATTCCATCGAAACTCGTCGGTCCCCTCCATGAGATTAACTACAGCCAAACGTTGTAGCAACTCATTCCAGGATGCTAACCTGGGACCCACAAGATCTCTTCGGAACGTCACATTGGGCGGAGAATTCTCCATCACCTTAGCGAGAGTATCGCTCTTATGACGACCAAGGACAATATTATGTAAAGCTGGATATTGTTCTCGAAGTGTGGTGTTGCCTAACCATTTATCCTCCCAGAATCTTATATCCGAACCATCCTTAATGGAAAAAGAACCATATGGGAAGAAGAACTTCTTCGTCGCCATTAGGCCAGCCCAGAAGTGTGAATCGTCGGCTTTCCAAGCAACCTGTGATAACACTTTTGAACCAATATACTTTCTCCGTAGGAGAGTTTGCCATACCCCATCTTCAGTCAGTAGTTTAAACAACCACTTACCGAGGAGAGCTCTATTCTTGACCTCTAAGTCATGAATACCCAGCCCTCCTTGATCCTTGGGACGGCAAACTACATTCCATTTAGCCGGTCTATATTTCTTTTTCTCACTATCCCCTTGCCAAAAGAATCTTGATCGAAAATAATCTAATCGATGCAGAACTCCTTTGGGCAGTTGGAAGAAGGAAATCATATACAGTACCATGTTAGTGAGCACTGAGTTTATGAGGACCAATCTTCCCCCAAGAGATAACAATTTTCCTTTCCAGCTACTCAATCTCTTCTGTAGTTGTTCCTCCACAATTTTCCATTGAGCTATTGTAAGCCTTCTGAAGTGAATCGGAATGCCCAAATAGCTAATTGGAAAATGACCTTGCCCACAGCCGAATAACTCAGCGTATAGGGCAGCGTCATCCAGTGCCTC
The DNA here is from genome assembly GCA_012064385.1 of Puccinellia tenuiflora. Lineage (NCBI taxonomy): Eukaryota > Viridiplantae > Streptophyta > Magnoliopsida > Poales > Poaceae > Puccinellia > Puccinellia tenuiflora. Next base: position 926,655 of record QRDG01000302.1, on the reverse strand, counting down.
GCCAAAACAAAACAATTCACTCTTATGGAAATTAATCTTGAGACCAGAAAGCTGCTCGAACGCTGATAAAATTAATTTCAGGTTTCTCGCTTTTTCCAAGTCGTGTTCCATAAAGAGGATTGTATCGTCGGCATATTGAAGGATAGATAACCCCCCATACACAAGATGGGGAACTACACCTTCAATTTGGCCATCTATTTTCGCACGTTCTATGATTATGGCCAACATATCAGCAACTATATTAAATAGAATTGGTGATAATGGGTCGCCTTGTCGTAATCCCTTCCTGGTTTGAAAGTATCAGCCAACTTCGTCACTGACTTTGATGGCAACACTACCCCCAGAAACGAAATTATGAATCATAGCTCGCCATTCATCAGAAAAACTTTTCATTCTGAGTGTCTGCTGAAGGAAAGACCACTTGACTTTATCATAGGCCTTTTCGAAGTCAATTTTCAAAATCACTCCGTTCAGTTTTTTCTGATGCATCTCATGAACCGTTTCATGCAAAATGACAACTCCATCAAGAATGTTGCGACCTTGCATAAAAGCCGTCTGAGTCGGACGCACAACATGATCAGCCACCGAATTAAGTCTAAGTGTTGCGGCTTTTGTAAAAAATTTGAAGCTAACGTTAAGAAGACAGATCGGCCTATACTGTTGGATCCGTTCTGCTTCATTAACCTTAGGTAACAAAATTATCTCACCGAAGTTTAGACGAAAAATCTCGAGTTGTCCAGAGTGAAGAACTCCAAACAACTCGAGCAAGTCCGATTTGACTAATTCCCAGAAGATCTGATAGAACTCAGCTGGGAACCCATTCGGACCTGGGGCCTTGTTGTGTTCCATTTGAAAGATTGTCTTTTTAATTTCCTCCTCAGAAAAAGGGATAGTAAGGTGGGCATTCTCCGCATCGGACACTTGAGTGATATCATCTATTCGGCTTTCGTCCAAGGAGAAATTACCCTCCTCGGGCTCACCAAACACACCTTTATAATACTTTGTGATATAGGATTTTAGATGCTCGTGCCCTTCAATCACGCCTTCATCTTGAGAAAGAGAATGGATACGTTTCTTCCGATGTCTGCCATTAGCTAGACTATGAAAGTATCTCGTATTCGAGTCTCCCTCTAAAATAAATTGGGCTTTCGATCGTTGGTACCATTTGAGCTCCTCCTCTCGAAGAAGACCCGCTATCTCCGCATTGGATTGATTTTTCAACTCAATCTCTTGCGTGGACAACGGTCTAACCTCGGCAAAAGCCTCTAATTCATCTATAATAGATGACAGACGAAGCTTTTTCTTTTTTAGCTGACCGGCCGTGAACCTAGCCCAACCACCCAGGTGTTTGCGTAAAGCACGCAATTTATTATTCCACCTTTGGATCGCACTCTGGCCAGCAACCGGTCTCTCCCATACCATCTTAACCATATCGTGAAAACCCTCCCGCTGCAGCCACCCAAGTTCAAACTTGAACTGACGATTGCAATACGGTCTAGTCATTCCAGTGGTTAAAAGTATGGGAGCATGGTCCGACAACGCCTCAATACGTTCTAGCTCCCATACCGAGACCATTGGGAATTTAACTTTCCAATCCGAGTCCATTAGTACACGGTCTAGTTTTTCGTACGTTGGCTCTGGGAGACTATTAGCCCAAGTGAACTGTCTCCCAACCATAGTGATCTCTCTTAAATCAAGGCTATCAATGACAGCGTTGAATAAGAAAGGCCAGTGGTTGTCAAACCGACCCCTACTCTTCTCATGCGGGAATCTTAGCAAATTAAAATCATCCCCTATGATAATAGGATGTGGATTATGTTTGCAAGATTCACCAAATCTCTGAGAAAATCGGGCTTGTGCTCATTCTGGGCAGCTCCATATACAGTGGCTAGACTCCATAAGAAGTTGTCGTTCTTGTTGCGGATATGGAGTTTAATATGAAATTCTCCATCCGAACTAGACAACACTTCCATGGTGTCATTTCTAACGCCAAGTAATAAGCCCCCAGACCGTCCACGTGGTGGACGAGAAATCCAAGTAAAATCCACACCGCCAGATAGGCGGTTAAGTAGACTCACTGAAAAATCCCGTTTACCTGTTTCAGATATGCCCACAAAATCCAAATTATGTTCCCGAATAGAATCAGCAATGCGTGTATGTTTAGCCAAGTCACGAAGACCTCTGCTATTCAAGAACATGCCATTCATTTGGAAACAATTGGAGATGTTGACAGTCTCGTCTGCTTACGTGGAGACTTCTTATTATTTTTTAGAGAGGCGGCTCGAGATTTCCGGTCAGACGCTTTTAGATCATATAATGAGCTAAGCGTTGCCTCATCTAAACCACCCTCCGATACATCACCCACTAGATGAGAAAGGAGGTGAACATCAATCGTGTCATGGTGCTCCTCCTCATCTTGGTGCGACGTATCCGACTTACAAGGGACTTTTGGAGTGACTGTTAACCGGTCGTACTCCAAATGTCGCAATTCTTTAGTCGATACCGCTATTTTTGAACCATTGTTTCCCAAAGAAATTCCTACTTTATTCAACTTAGAAGAAATATTTGAATCTGAAAAAGTAAGAAAAGATTTGGAATGACAAGACGTACCAGCGGTGTCGGTGAACTGTTCAGCCTTGCGCCTCATGGCCCTGGCCAAAGCATCCTCGTCAGTAGCAGAAGACCCATCAGCCGCCACCGCGTGACGGGCGCTACGCCTAAGCGTAGGCGGCGCCGGGGGTGGGAGTGATGAGGGAGCCACCGAGAGAGGAGCAACCTCCAGCACCGTAGAAGTCGAAGACAACACCGGGGGCAGAAGTGGCAAGGAAGCCACCCCCAGCGTCGTAGAACTCCCCCCGGCTAAAGGAGAGGACAGCGGGGAACCCAAAGGCGGAGTAGAGGGTGAAAGTGCATGGTTGCCCCCATGCATAGTTTTGGTAATTAATGACAATCTCGATGGACTAAGATTTGTTTTGAGCTCTATGTGTAGGTTGTCCTTTATCTTGTGTCAAGGTCATTTGTTGATCAAGACCAAGCTTGTCTCCATGTGTTGGAGTCAAGATGCTTTGCTTGATCTCCATTTGTTGGAGTCAAGCTCAAGGGAAGAAAAGATTTGTGTTGATCAAAGGCCAAGTGAAGATATGCCGAAGAGGTGCTTCTCCCATCTTGGTGTATGGGGGAGCCACATGTGAATCTTCACCAAGCGAAGCGCAATGAAGAAAGGTGGTGCATCTTGAGGAGATGAAGATCGTCTTCTTCGACCTCAAGTGGATTAATGCGCAAGGCAAAGGTATGATCTTGATAGGGTTTTTATTTTACCGGTCTCATGTTGTTTAGTGAGAGACCGGATTATAGGATAGGTAACCGTACTATCAAGAGGGGCTCTCGACCGAATATCGTGATCGTATAATCGTAGAGAGCACAAACCTCTGCATCCATGCAATCATCCTTATTGGTTCTTATTTGTCTCGAATCGTGGTGTGGCCTTGGTGCTTGTCGTGCTTGTCATGACAAAGCCAAGTTCACCGAAAACGGTTTTCATATGCGTCTTCTATTGCGGTTTCGGTATTGGAGATTTTGCCGGTTCATCCGTGCGGGAGATTTATCTCTTCCACTTCTTTGCAAAATCTCCATTGCTTGTTTGTCATTTTCAAAGGTAGCATTTGTCGTCCTCTTTCCAACAAAATTGGTTTCATTTCATTTGGACGTCAATTGCAAAAGTTCCGGCTTTTTCCGTTTGCGAAAAAGAGTTTTTAACTTTCCCCATTTGGTTTTATAATATTTTCTTGGACTATGATGTTTCTATGCATAATCTTGTTGTGCTTGTGGAGACGATTCCAACAAGTCCAAGATTATCGAAAACGGAGTTCGTGGGTGAAAGTTATTGCATTTCCGATTTGCAAATGGGAGCTTTTACCTTTCCCCATTTATCTTTATATTATATTCTTGGACTATGATGTTTCTCTGCATATTCTTATAGTGCTCGTTGTGACGATTCCAACGAGTCCAAGTTTATCGAAAACGGAGTTCGTATGCGAAAGTTATTGCGGTTTTATCTCGGGGTTTTTATTTCTCAGAAAAACAGAAATTGGAAAAAGAAAAAAAAAAAAGGCTCCCGGCCTGGCCGGGCCGAGGCCGGCCCAAAACCGGGCCGCTCGGGTGGTGCCCCGGCCTGGCTCTCCCGCGTGGCCGGCCCGAGGCCGGGGGCAGGCCGGGCCTTTCGGGCACCTGGCCGGCCCACCTGCTTCCCCGGCCGGCCCATGGCCGGGTTGGCAGGCCGGCTCCCCTGTTGCCTGCTCTGCTTCGTTCGGCTCCAGGCCGGCCAGGCCGGCGTGCTGGCCGGCCCCAGGCCGGGTCGCCTGGCACCTTTTTTTCCTCCTCTTTGTCCCACGATTCTTCTCCAACGGCTCCTTTTTGGAGCCACCTATAAAAGGGTTTTCTTCCCCATTTTCAGAGTAGATCTCATCCCTTGCTCTCTCTCCTCCATTGCCAACATTTTGAGAGCTCGATTTCCTCTAATCCCTCCGATGATTCTTGCCCAAATTTAGGGAAACAAGAGAGGAGATCTAGATCCATCTCTCCACCAATCAAAATCTCCTCTAAGTGAGGGGAACTCGTGGGATCTAGATTTTGGAGTTCTTGGTGTTTCTCCTCCGTTCTTCCTCCTAAATCCCTCCGTAGCATTAGTTGCTTCGGTTGGATTTTGGGGAGAAGAATTTGACCACTTGGTGTGTTCTTCCCCTTTTGCATTTGTTGCATCGGGTTGTGCTCCCCACGGTGATTCGTGGGATTGAAGGTTGAGAGCTTGTTACTCTTGGGTGCATTGTGTTCCCAAGAGCTTGTTGCCTCTTGGGTGCATTGTGTACCCTAGACGGTTGGAGGTGCCGCGAAGTGTTCGTGTTGTGAAGCTTCGGCACGAGTTTGGGAGCCCCCAATTGAGTTGTGGGTGTGTGCCCCAAGAAGAAGTTGTAAAGGGCTCCGGAATCCGCCCCGAAGGATTCCGATAGTGGAAGGTGAACCAATCCCTTGGGTGAGGTTCATCGGAGAATAGGGTGAGGCCTTTGTGGCATCTTGAGTAGGCCTCTTGTGGCGAGCTCACACCCCTCCAATGAGACGTACTCCCTTAACAAGGAGGAACTCGGGAATACATCCTCGTCTCCGCGTGCCTCGGTTATCTCTATACCCGAGCTTTACTTATGCAATTTACATTGTGATAGCCTTCGTGCTTGAAGTTCATATATTGCTATCACCTTGTTGCTTTATTTGCTTAGCATAAGTTGTTGGTGCACATAGGTGAGCCTAGTAATTAGGTTGTTGGCTTGTTAATTTAAACACCTAGTTTTATTCCGCAATTATCAAGCCCCTAAATAGAAAAAGGTTTAATCGCCTATTCCCCCCCCCCCCCCCCTCTAGGCGACATCCGGGCATTGTTTGTTCTTTCAGAGGGCAGCCCCGCCTCCTCAGACACCATCCGCTGCTCCTGCACCACACCCGGTGAAGGCACCGTGACGCCGACTGCCACCAGCGCCACACCGGGCTGCGCCACTCCAAGCTGAAGCGGGTCGAGGTAGACCTCCCCTGGAGCAGCCTTCTGCAGCGTCGACACCCCGGCACTCGGCACCCCAGCACTAGGCGGGCTGATGGGATCCACCTCAGCCCGGGGTAGCAGCGCCGACGACGAAATGAGCGACGGGGTCGAGCTCAACTCCGCCCCCCATCGTCGGCAAGGTGCAACAGCGCCAAACCCGTCCCGACAGCGGATGGAGCCAATGGCGAAGTAGAGGCCCGCATCCTGGCGACAATCTCCTTTCCCTTAGGCGTCCGCGGGTTCGGGTTAATAGGCGTCACCGCTATACCCGGAAGCACAGCCGCCAGATCAATCAGCCCAAGAGAAGTAGTCTGTGGGGTAGTGGTGTCCGGAGCCTGCGTCATCTGAGTATCACCATCCACCGACTTGGGTGGCTCCTGCATATTAGAACCATCCCGGTTCCCCCCCTCGGAACCTCTAGGATCATCATCCTTCTCATGTCGCCGCCATATAAAAGGTACAAAATCCGGCTCAGGAATGTAAGTACCCGCCTCCTTGGTAAACCGGAAAGCATAACCTTTTAACACAATAAGATTGGAAAAATAAATACTCCCTCTGATCCATAAAAAGTGTCACCCACTTAGTACAAAGTTTGTACTAACTTAGTACAAAATGAGCGACACTTTTATGGATCGTAGGGAGTGCGTAATTTAAGTATAGAATAATACTTATCTCATTAACACCAGTTGAATATATCTACATAAGCAACATGAAGAAATACCACTCAAGGAATAGAAATTTCCAAGGAATATGAGATTGAGAAATGAAAAAGGCCGAAGAAAAAAGAACAGAGAGAAGGCGAGGCACGCAAATCATGAGGTCCTAAGGAGTGTGGTTTGCTACCTGCCGAAGGCGAGGTCAGCTGCTACATCTGAGTTGCTCGACCGGCCGGACGTTCGCGTTCATGACGGTGGAGCAGTATGGGAATGGCAGCAGCAGACGATGGGCCTCGAGGGCAGGGGCTTAAAATTCGTTGCATCGATCAGGCTAGGCGAGGACGGAAAGGAGCAGATTCGGTCCTTAAAAGAGAAATCAAAATCCATCAGTTAGCCGTGATGTTTTTTCAGTGGAGAAGATGAAGAGGGAGCACATATCGGGGTGGAGTCGAGGCGACATGGTAGTGTTGTCGTGGGGAGGAGAAATGATGAGTCAGAGTCGTGTATACAACGACTAATTAATTAATCCATGTTGGAAACATTTTTAGATATTATTTAATTACGTGGCATATTTGCTTAGGTGGCATGATAGGATTGCTTAGAGATGATTGATGAGGTGGACACCTTGCATGTTGAGAGAAATAATCTTAGTGGGTTGCTCCTATTTAGATACTATAGATTCTGATCTGAAATAAACATAAATACTTTTTTTAAAGGGTAATGTATTAATCAAATAACATTGTTTGGGTTACAATCATTCAAAGCCGATTTTGACACGCAGGCCGGAACCGAACTTTTTATCACACCACCACTTAACTCTCTACTGCCAAATTGGCAAGGATAGAAATAAACATAAATACTGATTACTTACAACCGTGCATCGTGTGTATTTAATAAATCTCATCTCTTGTCTACATGGTGACCTTTACCTCACACCTCTGATACCAGCACAGCTGCAAGCGAGTTCACAATGGCTAGCGGCGGCGACTGCTAGAAGCAACTGGGAGTACAAGTGGACTGCCAGCCCAAGGGGGACATAGTGATGCTCTTCGCCGCGAGTGTGGTAGTCGTCAGAGAAGGTTCGCCATAGTATACTCGTTTCAAGTATGATAGCAGACTTGCAGCAAGCTTTGGACCCATTGAAGATATGCACTTCGATCGTCAGAATAGAGAGATTGAAAAACGCATGTACACCAATGAACCATTGCAAAAGCAACATAGTACATAATGGTCTCTGACAACGAAGGTGCGCTCGCTAGAGGGTGGCTCTTGGCTCACTAGATTAGTTGCATCAGAGAGCATTTGAACCCAAATGCAGTAGTATATAAATTATATGTAAAACTACAGAAACAACCATGCGAATCAATGCATCAAACACCGGCTCGCTAGCAAACCGCTAGTAAAACACATAGAAAGAATAGTTTTGTGCTCCCGGCATAATGATATGGGTAAAATTACAATGGCAAGAACTCCACACGCACAGACCACCTGGTCTGTGTTCCTGTATACGGTTACAATCGTCTGCACGTCCTTGCAGCTCATTACACACGGTGTCAAACTCTCAAGCTGTGGTGACCCCGGAACAGATCTCGGGAAATTTACTCACCTTGGCATCATGGTAGCGATATATTTTGTTTCTAAAGAGATCCTCGCATGCTCAACAGATTCCCATGGCGGCTAATCCGCCAAGCGCAAATGACACCAGTCACCGAGGATCTCAACAAGATCTAGGGCCCAACTCAACAATCTTCCACAAAAAATTGCATGACCTTGAATGGAATATTGTCGCCTTTGCTCCTGTTTCTTCTATTACACTATGTGCTAACACTATTTTAGAAGTATCCGCCATATGTTTCTGATGTACACCACTAGGGACCATATGGCAAGTCCAGCAGATGCATAAAGCAACGTGACACCAGGAGTAACTAGAGCACCTTGTACAGGTAGACTGCACAACAAAAGCACAAAAAAGTAAGTCCCATCAGCATGCAAATGCTAAAAAAGGAGAGACCAGACAATAACAAGGCTTTATGCTTGCAGGTACCTTGGATCTCTGCTGGCAAGGAGGAGAGTCAGTGCAGTCATCTGCGTCGCTGTCTTCCACTTCCCTAAATTGTTAACTGCCACAGCCTGTTGAAGCAAGTACAATTTCAGTGTTTCAATGTCTAATGAAGGCAGTGTAAGGATAACAAAGAACAGAAGGAACCTCGAGAACTTGGGTATTCTGAGATGCAGCCCACTCTCTCACAGCTGACATTGTGATCTACAAATAGACACACCAGAATATTAGCTCATGACAAGCATAGCACCATCCAATAACACATAGCAGCAGCTATTCTTGAAATGGCAAATGGATAGCTTTGGGCCTACTAGAAAAGTGAAAGAAAAGTTGCTCCAAGGTACCACTCACATGGGATAGGAAAGTTGACAGTCAAATCTGGTAATTTTACCAAACATATAGGGCAGCATACATAATAGAAATAATTCTTAGCTACCCAAAACTCTTGAAGCATAATTTTTTTTCCATTTAATGCATGCTCCAGTTTTGTTTCAAACAAGGCACATGGCAGAGACAATCAATGCAACTGAAGAGGCAAAGTGCTTCCCCTCCATGGATATGTATGTTTCTGCTGAACAAGAAAACGAACTAAAGTTGCTCAAGGTACCAGATTGCAAGGTTGTCGGACATATCTTGTAATTTCCACAAGTTTAAAGGTAAATTAGATAATCTTAGCTTCTCAAAACACTTGCAACAACAACAACAACAACAAAGCCTTTCAGTCCCAAACAAGTTGGGGTAGGCTAGAGTTGAAACCCATAAGATCTCGAAGCCAGGTCATGGTTCTGGCACGTGGATAGCTAACTTCCACGCACCTCTGTCCATGGCTAGTTCTTTGGTGATGTTCCAATCCTTCAGGTCTCTCTTAACGGACTCCTCCCATGTCAAGTTTGGTCTACCACGACCCCTGTTAACATTCTCAGCCCGCTTTATCCTGCCGCCGATATGCACTGGCGCTTCTGGAGGCCTACGTTGTATATGTCCAAACCATCTTAGCTTCTCAAAACACTTGAAGCATGAAAATTCTGTTTCAAATAAGCCTTATGGCAGAGCCACTCAACCTAACTGCGCACCAACTCCATGCCTCCATCGAACAGGGTAGAGGTTGGCAAAAGAGCCCCTTTTCATTTCACCCAGTTAAGCAAATATATTACAGCCCCCAAGAGAATGGTGAGGCTAACAATTGGTAGTTGTTAATTTATCATGTGGGCTGGAAGGACAAAGTTAGAGATAAGGATCAGGTAACCATTACTATTGCATGAACATCACATTCCCAGAGAAAGGCAAGAGCAAGACATTACACTTGCAGCAGAACAAACCAGACAAATATTATATCAGCAAAAGCCACGATTATCAAAGAACCATCCTGCTTTTTTCCATATCTGTACACGGATTTACTGGAAACCAATTTTTTCATTGCATTTGTGGGAAATGTTGAAGTAGAATGGCTAAGTAACTACCTCTCTCCCAATGATGGCAATTGAAGGAACTGTCAGAAGCCATGGCCCAGCACTGAGCAAAGAAGCTTCCAAAGGTTTGGTGCACAGCAACACTAGTGTCGCAGCCACCATGAGCTGCAGTAGAGAATAGCACTCATGAAGTTAGTTCCGGAGAATAACTCACACTTCGGTTAACAGTCTAACAGGCAGATAAAGAGCATAGACAGCATGGGGAAGGGAAATTTAAGAATCAGAACAGCAGAAAGACAAACCAACCTTGTCGGCGACAGGATCAAGAAATGCACCAAAAGGTGTTCCTAAATGCATCTGCATAGTAAATTATGTCAGGAAACGAGAAAGGAGGTCTAAAACTGATTATAAAGTAACCTGGTCTAGCATACTAAACACTGATGAAGCAGTAAATTTTGACACACCTTTCTAGCAATATAACCATCTAGCCAATCAGTGATTGCGGCAGCAAGGAAGATGCCAGTTGTGGCAGACGCTGCCCAAGGCCCTTCCATGTAGAAAGCTGGTAACAGTACAGATAATAAACTCTTAACCACACAGATAGGGAGACTTCCATAGGCAAATTAAAATTATTATGTCAAACAAATAAACACAAATCCAAAAGTGATAGTGGTCAAATGCATGTCGACATCAACAAACAGTGAGAACTGCAAGGAAATTAAGCTGTTGGTTCTTGTGAGGAAAACATGCTACTTGGCCTCAGCAAACAAGCAAGCACTGTTTCAAAATTTCTACAGATGACCATGTGTGCCAATCCATTTAAAAGTTGCAGGAACTACATGAATCATTGGCAGCAAAAGTATGTTACTGGTCAAACTTAATTAAGGTTTCACTAGTGGATGGGATCCGTACACAATGATAGATGCAGCAAGAAATCCAGGAACAAAAGATGGCTCTGTGAAGGTTTGGGCAAAAGAGATTAAGCAGACTATGCACATCAGTTCGTGCTGCATGACATATAAGATGCATCTCCTAAGTCTAGTAACTGTGATTCCGTAAGTTTGCCTAGCCTAGATCAAACTGGGGCATAGAAGACAAAAGTGACAGTTAAAGATGTGTGTATAGGTAGACCTGCATGTTAACTAGCAACACCATGGCCGCAGTGTTGAATTATGGAAATATAGATGCTACATATCCTGCAGTTTCAGAAAGTTCATCACAAGACTTTAATAAAAGAGTCGTGTGCTGATTATTTGATCTTGTCGACTGTGTTAGTATTTGACTAGTTGTACATGTTGCAGCTGTTCAGGGCTTATTTCTTTTCCAGAAGTATTAGGCAGGCTAGATAACTGTTTGTGCAGTATACTACTGAATATGCATCATGGAAGTGGTGGCTACTGAGATAAAAAAAAAAAAGATAGCGAGACAGGGAAAGTACAACACTTTGCACGGTGTTCTTCTAACATTGCTCAGCAACTAGAGCTCAATCGAGTGAGAATTAAGTTAATTCTCACTCAGATGATGTCATCCAGTTGCATATGCAACTCATGTACAATCCATGTGCAACTGAGAAATCTCAGTTGCAACTATGTGCAACCCAAGTGCAACTGGAAAAAAATAGATACATAAATAACATACCGCACGAATCATGATACAAATCTAACGGGATTAGAGTTGAGTGAGCTCTAACTTAATACTCACTCGAGTGAGAAATAGCAAAACCGCATAATTAAATCCAATCAATCTGTCCCAGCACCTTAACCGCAACAAACCACTACCTATAATTCCCAGAAACTTTTTTCGTATGCTTAGCTGTTGGAGTTTATGTTTCCCTGACCATCCCAACGGGCTGCGTATATGCTGGATCAGCACACAAAAATCTCGAACTTGCATCGATCTTCCGCTGGATGATGATAGTACTAAGTTCGATAATAAGAAGAGCAAGCTTACTATTAGTACTGGGGGCTTACTGCTTATGAGGAAGGGCACGGCTGCGACGCGGCCAATGGTGAGCACGGTGGGCAGCGTGAGCAGCCTGGGCGGGGCCGTCACCGGCAGCGGCAGCGGCGCGGCTTCCTTGGCGAGCCCGTTGACGCGCCTCCTCCTCCCGGCCCCGTCAGATCCCATCCCGTCGGCAGGGCCAGAATGCAGCGGCGAGGAGCAGAGCCCCCTACTCGCGGACGTGGGCCACCGGAACCAGGCCGTCGGCGGGCGGCGGCCGGCGACCGGCGCGGGGATCTGGGCCGCGCGCGGGGAGAGGAAGGGCTTTGGCGAGGCGGCGGCGGCGGCGGCTTTGAGGAGGAGGGAGGCGTGGGTGGCGATGGGAGAGGGCATGGGGGTTGGGGGGATTGATTTGATTGGGTTTGGGGAGGGGAAAGGTGGAGGTTGCGAGCGGGGCAGGCGTGCGGGTAGAGAGAGGTCAGGGGAGGCGCACGACTGCACGTACCGACGTTCGCCGACGCGCCGGGTGGAGGAGTCGGATTCTGGTTGTTGAGGTGGCTGGATCCTAGCGGGCGGCGTGGGCCCCACCCCCCGGTGCGGCGCGCGGGTGGGCCCGCCCCCGGGGATCTAGATCTGGACGCTGGAGTGCGGAGTCTGGACTCTGCTCCCAGAGAAACAAGGGTCTTGTGGGCCACGCTGTGCGGTCTGACACGGAGGTGTTGTTCTTCTGTTTGAGCGGGACACGACGGAGATTGCCGGATCCCAAATTATTTGGAAATCTACACGTGATTTCTATTGCGTGCACGTAATATATCGGACGTCGCCGGAAACAATTTGTATAGCCAAGCTGTGTTTTAGTAGGCAACCTAAATCATCGACCATACTTCCTCCAAAATACACGTCGCTTTCTCAAAAAAAAATACACGTCGCTTTACCTGGTCGACATAGCTGGAAACATGATACGTACTTGGTAAATTTCTACACTGACAACCAAGTGTGGAGCAAAGTTTAGCCTACCAGTCAACGTGCAATTTGATGTGGCCAGACGAGGAAACGGCAAGTTGTTACTTATGAAAAGTGAAGTGGATAAAATAGAAAAGACTTATCACTTATGTATAACAGCATACTCCATTGCTGGATAAATTAATGGTTTGTTTTTTCTCGAATTGAGGGGCTCAATCCTCTGATTTCATTGAAAAACCAATTGAGTTTTTGTTACAACCGAAGACCTCCACATCAGAAAATCACACCTAGAGAGCACCATGACCTACTCGCAACCTTACTACTCAGCAAGCTCTCTACTTTTTCTTGTTATGCCAAACTGGCGAGGTCACCTCCTCTTTTTCTTCTCTAGCCTTCGGTTGTTTTTTCAACGCTTCATGAAACCATCAGCAAAAAGGAATTCTCAAAGACGAATTCTCAAAGACATACGGCACAACCAAAAGCAAGACTAAAGAAAGAAACCTCAATAACAACTTCATTGCAGGTTTCAGCTAGTCTTCCGTAAAAACAAATCATCCAACCCCAATTTTCTTCGTAATAGATATAACATGCACAAACTTATCATAACACCTTAATTCATCATGTCCTAGCAAAGACAACAACATAGCAATTGCATCGGGTGGATCTCGATTGTGTTAGGCAGCTCACGAGACCATTGTATTGACGAACAAGAACGAGAGATAAGCATCTAGATATTTCCATGGACCCGTAGTCCAAGATGGGACTACTCACGCATCATCGTGGAGGCAGCAAGGTTGGTGTAGATGCCTCCGGTGTCGATTCTCCCTCCGGCAGAGTACCGAACAGGGCTCCAGATTGATGTCCGCGATGGCGGCAACTCGGTATCGAAATTAGGGAAAAGGGGTTCGTCCTTGAGGGTGATCTGTCGAGGACGATTTATAGGCGGAGAGGCGGCGCGTGGGGGGTGCACCGGGTGGCGCCATAGGTGGGGCCCGCGTGCCAGCCCAAGGCAACGTCCCCATGGGAGGGCCCACCTGGTGGCTCACTGATAACCCCCAAGAGCAGGGGATCATTGTAGCACCTCTCAATGTGGAAGTAGGGTATCGATCCACAGGAGCAAGAAGTAAAAGTTATCTATTCCCTACAACTAAAGTGTCACAAGTTTTAGTTGATTATGCACTAAACAAGTTTAAGGAACAAGATGGTTGACTTAATGGATGGAGGTTTAATAAAAACAAAAATGTAAAAGTGTCCCAATCCTCTTCAATGCAAGAGGACAAGACAAAGGTGTAAACGGTGCTTGGAAATAAGGCCTAGGGATCATACTTTCACTAGTGGACACTCTCAACAATAATAATATAATTGAATACATAGATATTTCCTCTTCACTATGCTACCCCGAACTATCCTCTGGTTGGATAACGAACACCAATCCAATGTGTAGGGCTACAAAAAGCACACCTTAAAGTTGTATTCCACATCTAGGGACACTTCATGCTTGTCACTATCCGCATCCAAAGATAGTACTAACAAACACCACAATATCATAGAGACATCCAACACAAATAATAACTCATGATAAGTACTCATGTAATCTTTAACCTAAGAGCCACACACGGTGCACACACTGTCAACTTCACACCATGGGACAAAGGTGACTCCGGAAATCACATCAATAAAACCACTTGAGCAGCATAATTCATAAGATGATGAAGAGTAACATCTATGGATTCAACTAGATTACAAAGCTCATGATCACATAAAGATCACACCATGGGAGAGAGAGATAAACCACATAGCTACCGGCATGAGCCCTCAGCCCCGATGAAGACTACTCCCCCTTCATCATAGAGACGGTGGAGATGTCTTTGGGGGAGATAGAGATGATCTTGTTGTAGATGTTGATGATGAACACGCCGGAGGGGGGTGGAGCCCTCCGGAGGTGGATTCCGGCGGCGTTTCCCCCCTCCGATCTTCTCCGGCGGCAGCCTTCTGCCTCTCTGTTTCTGGTTTTGTGTTTCTCCGCCGCCTCCTTCTGGAAAACGTCGGGGGACTATTTTTATAGTCGTTTTTAGGTCACGAGGAAGCTTCGGGAAGAAGGATCGACGCAAACGGAGCCACGAGGCCCAAAAGAGGTGGGCCCACACGGCTAGGTACAGGGGCCGCGTGGGGCACCCTCTTTTGTCCCTCCGGCCTCCGTTTGCTTGCTTCCTTCGCTCCGAGGTCTTCCTCCTTCCAAAATAATGATCCCCGTAAATTTGCAGCTCATTATGACGTCGTTAAGGCCCTGAAATAAATAAGGAAAGAAATAGGGGTTTTCTGCCTGCGCAGGATTAATTCCATAAAAAGGGAAATCATTATTAATTACCAAAAATCATTAAATAACAGTAATATACCCCTTATATGATGCAAACATGAGTGGAATACAAGTATTATAGTGCAAAGTTTATGTATGCATTTTACATGCATCAACATCCCCAAGCTTAACTCATGCTCGTCCTCGAGAATGAAAGTGATAAAACTAACATGAACTTTGCAATATAATAACAACATGGATATAAAAGATGATTGCTACTGCTACATAAAGTCAAATTATTCATTAATTCAAAGAAGTAGCTGAAAGAACATGTGCCAACCCCATTGGTTTTGATGTTGACAACAATACAGTTAAGTGCTCTAATGTTTAATCTTAGTTGTGTAGGAATTTCAAAAGAATCGTCGCGAAAAGATGAGCAAAGTGGTTTCTTCAGGGTTCACCGGAAGTACCGGTAAAATCACCGGTACTACCGCTGGAAACTTCCGGCAGAACTTCCGGAGGCATTTCCGTTTATGGTTTTCGGTACTGGAATGTCCCCGGAAGTTGCACCGGAAGTAACACCGGTACTTCCGCTAAACCGGAAGTACCGGCGTGTTCAGCGGTACTACCGCTGGTTACTTCCGGAGCCACTTCCGGAACCAGTGCTGCTTATGAAAGTTTGCTTCTGTATAGTTTCCGGAAGTAGCACCGGAAGTGCCACCGGTACTTCCGCCAAACCGGAAGTACCGGGCCTCCCAGCGGTACCTCCGCCCCTGCGGGAACTGGACGACGCCGACGCAGACCGTTGACTGAAGGACCGGAAGTACCGGCCCTCCGGGCGGTACTTCCGGCGCTGCGGGATGAAGAGGCCTCCCGACGGCCAGAAGATGCCTCCAACGGCCAGTTTTTGTGAAGGAGTATAAAAGCTCCTTCACCTACCTTGGAATAGTTAGCTTGTTCATTTCTCTCACCTCCATTAATGCCCTAGCAAGCTCAAGCTCCAAAATTCAAAGATCTCCCAATCCCTCCACCAAAATCCATTGATTCTTGGAGGATTGAAGGAGAAGCCCCGGATCTACAACTCCACCGAGCAGTTTTTCATTTCCCCTTCATTCATTTGAAGGATCTCATTTCTAGGGTTAGCCTTGTGTTGACCTAGCTTGTTGTTCTTATCACTTGTTGTAATTGCTACAGATTGTTGATTTGGGAGCCCCCAATTAAGTTGTGGGTGTGTGCCCCAAGACCGTTGTAAAGGCTCCGGAATCCGCCTCGAAGGGCTCCGATAGTGGAAGGTGAACTAGGCCTTTGTGGCGAGGTTCATCGGAGAATAGGGTGAGGCCTTTGTGGCGTTGAGTAGGCCTTTGTGGCGAGCTCACACCCCTCCAACGAGACGTACTCCCTTAACAAGGAGGAACTCGGGAATACATCCTTGTCTCCGCGTGCTTCCATTTCGGTTATCTCTTTCCTCCCTTATCTCCCTATTGTGTTTCTTGCTTAGTTGTTTTTGTCCTTGTCATATAGATAAATTCACTGTAGTTGCATATCTAGAGAATTTATTTTTGTGTCAAGCCTAAATTGAAAAAGAAATAAAAATTGGGTAGCACCTATTCACCCCCCCCCCCTCTAGGTGCTCATACGATCCCCTTTCAATTGGTATCAGAGCCTTGTCTCTATATCTAGGCTTCACCGCCTAAGAGAGTATGAGTACCTCCGGTGATGATGCGGATCCTAAACCCGGGGTGACCATGGAGGATCTTGATAACTTGGAAACACGTCTTAGATCCACCATGGACACTCAAATGAAGGAATTGCGTGAGATGATCGCGCAACTCCTTCCTAAGGGAGTAGGACCCACACCACCACCGCTAGAGGTAAATTCTTCCGCCGCGCAAGCATCGGAGGTTGAGGGTAGTGATGGAACTAAAGAATCCCCATCTAAAAATGCTAGTGGGAAGGAGACGTATAGTGAGGTTCCTCACATATACTCCCCCGACCCACCTATCCCTCATCCTCATATAAACAATAGGGGTGACCCACCCAAGTTTAATCCATCTTGTTTTTCTAATTGGCAATTTCTTATGAGATCTTATATGAAGAGTGCTTCAATCGAGCTTTGGAGGATCATCGAGGTTGGCTTCAAGGCACACGACCCCAACAACATGACAAGAAGAGAGGTTGTTGATTGTCAACTCAATGAATTGGCTCTCAACATGATCCAAACCGCCGTGGGGGAGAAGCACATGTCCCACATCGAGCTTGCCACCACCGCCAAAGAAGCTTGGGAGACTCTCTCCAATGAGTTCATCGGCAATGAGAGCATGAAGAGGAATAGGTTTGAGTCCTTGAGCAACCAAGCCGAGGGCTTTTTCATGTTAGAAGGTGAAGAGCATGAAGACATGTATCGAAGACTCAAGACCCTTGCCACTCAATTTCGGTCACTTGGGGCAACTCATGTGGATGATGCATGGATCAAGAGGAAGTATGTGAGTGCTCTATGGCCCTTTGAGTCATCCGACTTGAAGAGTCTCCAAGGGAGGCACAACTATCACCTTATGTCATCAATGGAAGTCATGCAAGAGATGTCCGCATTCAAAGTGGCCGCCAAGAACGCCGAAGATGCTCGTGCTAGAGCCATTGGAATGCACAAGAGTTCTCCCCTAGCTTTGAAGGCCAAGATGGTTGCACAAGACAGTGATGATGAAGAACAAGAAGATGTATCTCATTGGAATCCCAAGGAGCTTGAGGACACCCTCAAGGACTACTCGGCTCTCACTTTGTCTCACTCGCACAAGGATTTTTGGAAGAGTCCATCTAAGGCAAGAGAGTTTGTGAACAAGTCAAGTGGAAAGAAGGAGGGTGGCCAAAGGGTGCGTTCGTGCTACAATTGCCAAGATCGCTATCACTTCGTAGCCGAATGTCCCTTTGAAAACCGTGAACACCATGGAGGCAAACTTGTCCGTAAGGTTAAGCCCAAGATCCCCAACAAGAAGCCATTCTTCAAGAAGAATCCCACCAACAAGAAACCTCAACGGATGGTGTTGATTGCTCAAGAGGAATACTCATCCGGGGAAGAAGAAGAAGAAGAAGAAACCAAGAGTGAAGTGGCCGGGATTGCCATTGCATCAACTCCATCTCTCTTTGAATCCCCCAATGAAAATGTCTCAACCTCTTCCGCAAGATGTCTTATGGCCAAGGCCAATGAGGTATCATCTTCTTTAACTTCCAAAGCCATGAGTAATGTAGATGATCCTACTAGCCTTGAAGTTAAGGAGGAACTTGTTGCCTTGGATCACTTTATATCTAACATGCAAGGTGAAACCAAGAAGCATGTTGAGACTCTTATGAGTCAATATGATGATGCTCTTGAAATGCTAGAGGTAAAAGGTAAAATAGAAAGAGATGATGCCATGGAAATTGCTTCTCTAAAAGATAATCTTGAAGAAGAACATAAGCTTAGAGTTTCTCTTGAAGAACAACTAGAATCCATAGAAGAAACTAATAATGAAATTGTTGCTAAGCTCATTAAGGAACGTGATCATGCTAGAGCAAAATATAAAATTTGCAAGAAAGAAAAGGTCGAGCTTGGCGTTGGTCATTCTAGACTAACCGAGGAGTTAGAGAAGCTCTCTAAGGCTCACAAGGCTTTGGAGAGTGAGCTCTCCACCCTCAAAGAGTCGTATGAACAACTTCAAGCTCAACCATCTAAAATTGATGTGCCTAGCTCCTCTACTCCCATTACTTGTGATCATGCAAATATTATTGAGGAAAATGCTAGGTTGAAAGTTAACCTTGCTAATGCCATCTCCCGTGGTAAGAGACCGTTTGTCCCTTCCAAGGAGGGGAGAGGTGGTGTTGGTTTCGTTGAGAAGGAGAAGAAGGAGTCCTTCATGAAAGATGCTAGGGCACCCCCTAGTGCTCCTCAAGCTAAGAAGGCCAACATCCCTAGTGCCCCTCAAGCAAAAAGGGTCAACATTGCTAGTGGTAGTGCCACAAGGGGCAAAACTACTAGCGATGACTTTGCGGGAAAGACTAACCCCTATTACATTATCTTTGTTGATTATTATGGGGATGTCTATGCGAAATTCGTTGGTCCTAGAAATGTGCCTATTTACCGCTCTATTTGGGTTCCTAAGACCCTTGTTGCTAACAAAAGAGGACCCATTGAAAAATGGGGACCTAAATCAAAGCAATGATTCCTTGTAGGACTATGCTTCCGGCGGGTCAAAATGGGTGCTTGATAGTGGATGCACTAAACATATGACCGGAAGCAAAGAGATCATGACGGAGTTGAGAACAAGCATAAATGGAGGAACCGTCACATTTGGAGACCGATCAAAGTCTAAGGTAACGGGTTTGGGCAAGGTGGTAGTTGCTAAGGATGTCACCTTAGTAAATGTCATGCTTGTCGAAAGCCTTGGTTACAATTTACTTTCCGTCCATGCTCTTAATAAGATGGGTTTTGCCGTTTTTATTGATGTTGATGTTGTGGTCATCTTGTGGAGCAAGACTCTAAAGGTCGCTTTCGTTGGGTACGTCGAGGATGATTTGTTTGTGGTTGACTTTTCGGGGAAAACCACTACAAATTCGATGTGCCTATTCGGAAAGGCCGACAAGGGTTGGTTGTGGCATCGCCGCCTAGCCCATGTCAACATGAGAACTTTGCAAAGTCTCCACAAGGGTGGCCACATACTCGGACTAAAAGAAGATGTCTCTTTTGCCAAGGACCGTGTTTGTAGGGCATGTGTTGAAGGCAAGATGCATGATTCTCCTCACCCTAGCAAGACAATCATTTCATCCAAGAGGATCTTGGAGCTTCTCCATGTTGATCTTTTTGGTGCCGTGCCCGAAGCAAGTCTTGGTGGGAAGAAATATTGCTTGGTGATTGTCGATGATTATTCAAGATTCACTTGGGTTTATTTCTTCAAGTTGAAGAGTGAGACCCAACAAACCTTCATCGACTTCTCCACCGAAATGCAACGACAACACAATGTCCCCATATTGGCTATTAGGAGTGATAATGGCTCCGAGTTCAAGAACTACACCCTCAATGAGTTTCTTAGTGAAGAGGGTATTCGTCATCAATATTCCGCCGCATATACCCCTCAACAAAATGGTGTAGCCGAGAGGAAGAACCGGACTCTTATGGATATGGCAAGGTCCATGCTTGCGGAGTTTAAGACTCCGTTAAGTTTTTGGGCGGAGGCTATATCCACGGCATGTCACTCATCCAACCGGCTCTACTTCCGCAAAGGTTTGAACAAGACTCGTATGAGATCCTCACCGGCAACAAGCCTAACATCTCCTACTTCCGTGTCTTCGGTTGTAAGTGTTTCTATTTGATCAAAGGTTGTCGCCTTACTAAATTCGCATCTAAATCTCTAGAGGGTATTTTTGTTGGCTACGGTGGCGAATCCCACACTTATAGAATCTATGATAAAGCTTCACGGCGCATCATAGAATCTTGTAGTGTGGTGTTCGAAGAAAATGACGGCTCCCAAGTGGCGCAATTTCATGTTTCCGATGTAGATGATGTAATACCTCAAGAAGCCATAAGAAGAATGGGTGTGGGATTCTTCCGCCCCATTGAGGAACCCCTTGTGGTGGATCGAGAAGGACAATGCTCTACTCATGTGGAGCCTTCATCTACACAAGAAACCGTTGCCCAAGAAGAGCAAGTTGCACCAACCCAAGAACAAGTTGAAGACCCTCAACCCGTTGATCAAGTTGCTATGCAAGATTCAAACTCTCCATCTCATGACGCTAGCCAAGATCAAGACCTTGCTCAACCATCTTCTTCAAATGTTGAAGCCGAGCCCATTGATGATCAAGGTCAACCTTCCGGTCAAGACGGGGACTCAAATGATCAAGATGATCAAGTGATACCTCCAAGATGCAATGAGGATATCGAAGCCCGTCGTCAAGCTCGAGTTGCAAGAACCATGGAACGTCGTGAACATTTCCTTGACAAGGTTATTGGTGATGTGAGAAGCAAGGTGTCCACCCGGAGGCAATTGGCAAATTTTAGTGATCATCAAGCTCACATTGCCATGTTTGAGCCAAAGAAGGTTGCCGAAGCTCTTGAAGATCCGGATTGGTTGCTAGCAATGCATGAAGAGCTCAACAATTTCGAACGCAACAAAGTTTGGAAGCTAGTTGAGAAGCCAAAGGAGTGCCGCAATGTTATAGGCACGAAGTGGATTTTCAAGAACAAGCAAGATGAGCATGGCATGGTGGTGAGGAACAAGGCTCGTTTGGTGGCTCAAGGGTACTCTCAAGTTGAAGGCATTGATTTTGGAGAGACCTATGCTCCCGTGGCTCGCCTTGAGTCCATCCGTATCCTCCTTGCTTATGCTTCTTGCTATAACTTCAAATTGCAACAAATGGATGTTAAAAGTGCTTTTCTTAATGGTCCTTTGAAAGAGTTGGTATTCGTTAAGCAACCCCCGGGGTTTGAGGACCTCAACTTCCCTAACCATGTCTACAAGCTCGATAAGGCGCTCTATGGACTTAAGCAAGCACCACGTGCGTGGTATGAGCACCTTAGAGAGTTATTGTTAGACCGTGGGTTTGAAGTTGGGCAAATCGATCCCACTCTTTTTACTAAGAGGGTTAAAGGGGAGCTTTTCGTATGCCAACTATATGTTGATGATATTATCTTTGGCTCATCTAACAAAGCTTTTAATGATGAATTTGCTAAGCTTATGACCGATAGGTTTGAGATGTCTATCATGGGCGAGTTGAAGTTCTTCCTTGGATTTGAGATCAAGCAATTGAGAGGAGGGACTTTTATTAGCCAAGCAAAGTATGTCCAAGACATGCTCAAGAGGTTCAATATGG